>KN837357.1:55664-71013 GCA_000827215.1 Sphaerobolus stellatus SS14 | reverse complement strand
TATTTTGCTAACTCATTCCGGCCTCCATCTGTCTGTCTACTTCTTATCCGTTCCGCTATACTCGGTCTCCGAGTTATCTTATACCGACTTGTCTGTGACAACCGTCGGACTCCGAACCTTTGCTCTTCCGAACTTCATTCTGAAATAAGGACAACGCATACGGTTAAGGGCGCAACACATAAGTTGAAGCCAAGTCCTTTCAGTTCATATCATCCGGACTCCAAATTACTCACTCGTTCTATTATATCCGGAGTCCGAAGTGACACCTAGATATCAGGACGTAACAGTCTCTCTCCAAAAATTACCTATGAAAAGCAAAATTTCCATATTTGTTTATTTATACTACTCATGCATATGTTCCTCTATGTGTATGCTATACTTTTTCCTCTGGTTACTGACCAGGTACCTAAGCGGAAGGGAGTGGGTAATTTGATTACCTGCCGCCCTTCACATACACTCCACACAAAAAAAAAAAAAAAAGACATGCTGAGGAGACTTCCGAACAGACTTTAGGGTACATTCAATATTTTCACTATCTGCTAGCTAACACAATCATGCCAGTTGCATTCTAAGTTATAGGTACCAAAATGATACTGATAAACAGATAGAGACTTCGCAACAGCCGCCGCCGCATCATCCTGTACGATCAATAGGTATGTTTTATCTCTCTCGAAAGATGTGTCCTAATTCTGGGCTCATTATGCAGGACGGCATATAGGGTTTGACGAGATCATGGTTACCCCCTGAGATTTATTGGCCTTACGTTTTCGCTTCAGCTTTACGTACCTGCTTGTGTTGTTGCTGAAGATTGCAGTTTTACTTTTTCTATCTGATCCACAAATGTAGAAGTTACTATTAGTTCCTCTTGTGTTTAGCTGCATTATATATCAATTTTACACATTTACTACCTAATCCTGCACAACAATTACAGATACTAAATTGGAAAATTAGTAAATAAACATGGCACTATTGAGGCTACTGAAGCTAGAGACTCTATATAGTTATTCATAGCACCCGCAGCCGCTAGCATAGCGCAAAATCACCAGACTTCTAGAGAATATATGGAGACTACCATAGTGTACATAAATTACAGAGGCTACGGTGTCTATGGACGCTATATAGCCTCTGTAGCATTTGCCAACTTTCCTGATGTGAACTCAAGAGGAACTGCGTTGGCTTCGGATGTCAGATATTTGATCGAGTTTGGAAAACATTGAAAGCAGTGATATATTCCTGCAAGCATCTTGCTTGGCAATGAGAAGATGGTTGTTCCGGGAGATAACGTGTGCCCTTTGAGATCTTTAGTTAATCCTTCTCTATTTCGTGAGGAAGCTCTTTTATTTGTCGAGTATGACAAGACAATATTCACTTACTACTACGTTTGAAAGTGCAGAAATATTCGTAAAATATGTGAAAAAGAACAGAGAAACGCGTGAACGCGAGTCTGTTACGCGCCTGGGTGTACACATCCCAAACAGGAATCGTTTAATTGAGCTACGGCGAAAGATCAGGCTAGAAATAATGAAGATAACAGTAGATATCTACCCGTTCCGAATTCGAAATTTGCGGATATTGAGCCTACGGGAATCTGGATATCGCCCTTGCGCAGTCTGGAAGCGGAACCGCCGTGACTGGCAGCTGCGACAACTTGTTCCCAGGCTCTACGACGTTCTGGATCTTAAAGTCTGCCATCTCTCAGGCCCTCTCACGGCTATTTGTAGTATCTTGATTCTAGTGGACGGTATGAAATCGAACCTGGACAAGACCATGTGCTTTCAAGAACGCCCCTGAGTCTTCGTCTTCTTTAATGATAAGTACTTAACCCGACAGCATAACTAGCTCATTCCCTCACAATACTGCTGTCCCGCAAGTCATGACAGAAAATATCAAGATTCATGAAGGGGAAGCCGACTTTCATGTCCCGGCAGCGGGCAAACCTTGCAAGACTTGGTTCAAAGTCTTCGGAGATCTGTCGAATGGCAAGCAGAGGCCGCTTATCATACTGCACGGAGGACCCGGTGTAACCCACGAATACCAACTTGCACTTGTAGACCTCGTCTCGAAGTATGGCATCCCTATTGTCGTATATGACCAAATTGGTAATGGAAAAAGCACACATTTGCGCGAAAAGAACGGAGATGGATCATTCTGGACGGAGGAGCTCTTTTGCGACGAGTTGGATAACTTGCTCAAGCACCTCGGGATCCAAGATGATTACGACTTATTTGGACAGTCTTGGGGTGGAATGTTGGCTGCGCGCTTTGCAACTAAGCAGCCAAAGGGGTTGAATAAGCTTATTATATCGAACTCTCCGGCATCCATGGAGTTGTGGGTCAAAGCTGCCAACAAGCTTCGATCGCAATTGCCACAGGAAATTCAGGACACATTGACTAAACATGAAAATGCTGGGACCACCGATAGTAAGGAATACGAAGAGGCAACGCAATATTTCTATGATTTGCATGTCATCAGGTTAAAGCCAATGCCAGAAGAAGTACAACGGACCTTCGAAAGTATAACCGAAGACCCAACTGTGTACATGACGATGTATGTCATATTTTATAATTTTTTTGAAATTCACCTGAATCCCTTGACCCATTTAGGAACGGACCCAACGAGTTCCATATTATAGGGACTTTGAAAAGCTGGTCTGTTGTCGATGATCTGCACAAAATAGTTGCCCCTACACTTCTTTTGAATGGTCGCTATGATGAGGCTCAAGATGAAGTGGTCATGCCATATTTCCAAAATATTTCGAAAGTCAAGTGGTTCCAGTTTTCCGAATCAAGTCACCTGCCGCAATGGGAGGAAAGAGAACGCTACATGGAGGTTGTCGGAGAGTTCCTCATCAATTAGTGTCTCAGAATGTGAGCCATTTACTATTAGGGGTACGCAAGTAGCCGGATGGGAGCGAGGTACTACACAGTCCTCCGGATTTAATGTATATTTTCAGCAATCGAAGTAGGTTATTCAGAAAGTTTGATAGAGGCAACTATATTGCTATTAAGGGCAAAATATCAGTGGAATTATTGCAGCAATTTAAGCCTCATGACAAACAAACCCAGCTTCATTACTGAACGAATTAATCGCGCCGGCGCCTGAACAAAACAGAACCACGAGGATTCGGCATGCAGCTTAAACCAAACCATTGATTAAGAGGTTTTACGCCATCTTGCTCGAGCTTGATGTCATATGTCAAGATAATATGAGCCATCATGAGCTTGAGTTCATTGGCAGCAAAGAAGCGACCAGGACTATTGAAGGGAAATATGAGTAAAATTGACGTCAACTGCCAATAGGAAGCGTACCAGGCATGCTTTCCATGTCCAAATGCGAGGTAGTCATTATTGGTGGCAACAAATTGGTTGGATGTTCCTTGCCCTTCCTTCTCTCGTATTTTGGAAAAGCGGAAGGGGTCAAATGTCTTGGGATCAGGGTAGACTTCGTCGTTCAGGTGAGGGATTGCACTAGCAGCAGACATAATTGTTCCTTTCGGGATACGGGTACCGTCAGAGAAAGTGAACTCTTTCAATGCCATCCGAGTTACACTAACTGTTCAATGGGTTAGATATAATATGTAATACCACTCTAAACAGGACATACGACAGCCATGGCCATTTAGACGTTGTGTCTCCTTGAAGAGACTGTCCAATTTGTTCATATGAATCAGTGCCATTTTTGACCATCCATAACGTTTCACGACGGTTTCTACTTCTTCCCTCAGGGCAGGAATGTATTGCGGTCTCGCAGCAAGTTCATACAAAGCATGGGTAAAAGTCTTCATGTGATGATTATTTTAAGTCATAGACATGGAATTGAATACAACTCACCGAGGAGCTGGTATGGATAGCCCCGAAGTTAAGCATTAGTATGCGATTGGTGAGCTTAATTGGAGAACGCTCTTCTCCTTGAGCTTCGTCGACAATCCACGATAAAAATGTTTCCTGTGAATTAGAAATCAGAATAGTACTTCATTGAAGAAAGCAGGAGTTGAAAAGCTGACCGTTTTATCTGGGTAATCCTTGCCATAATCTTTGAGTTTCTGCTCTTTCTCTTCGATAAAAGGTCGCAGAAACTGAAGAGCTTGTTCAATCCTTTGCGGCACGCTAGTTAAATATTTTGCAACCAAACTAGGCGAGAATTAATTTTTCTAGGCATTGGGAATTCTGGAAGGGATTATACCCACGGCCTAAACAGGTCCGGATATTGCTGGAGTTTTCGTTTACCGGTGTTTACCTCCATGGTAAATCCGATGTTGAGATTCAAGAAGTCCTTATTTCTGCCTAATGATCAGGTCTACATTAAACTATATCTGAATAATATATCAAGAAACACCCACAAAGTGGTACGCCCACGAGGATTCTGTTGGTAATTTGAGCAATAATTTGAACTACTATTCCATAAGCAGGAAGTTTAATCCAGTCTAGATTGTTTATCAGAAAGGTTGTTCGGTACAATAGTAAGCATAGCGGACCTTCCGTGAGAGGAATCTTATTCTCAATGGCAATAATAGTTTCTTCTCTAATATCCGAGAACAGATTAGGAAGATTGCGAGCCAGTTGGTGCTTAATTATCTCAGTGGTATAATGATTCTTATTCAATGTGGGACCAAGAAGATATCTGACGAGCATCATCTGCGAGTGAATAAATGAATAAATAAACCTTCCACTGAAATTCCTTTCCTTACCTCTTCCATAGCATCGCTAAAGGTTGCGTAGTCGTCTGGAGCCTTTCTTAGATCATCTATATATTGCGTCTCCGAAACAACGATATGCCATCCATACACTTGTGGAACGCGGAAGATTTTATGCTAAAAGACAACGAATATTAATGCTTTTGGATTTTCTAGATCGAAACAGACTGCGTGAAACCGCTCACCTTACGCGCAGCTTCCTCTACAATAGCTCTGGCGTTGGCATGGAATGTAGACGTCCTAAATCTGTAGAAAGAGATAGGACTAGTAGGACCGATCGCAGGTATTGAGGCCTGCCACTCCACGTTAGCCAATGTATCGACGATATCAACATTCCCTTACATACTAGTAGCCGTTGCTTATGGAGCCATGGCAGGCTATAAAAAACCACTAGGGCAATAATTGCAACGATACCAAGCGATTCTGTACTCGACACAGTTAGGGACTGCCAGAAGGGTATCGATTGCGCGGGTGGCATGGTGGGTAGATCACTGACGATTCAGAGGAGCTCGGAGCTACTAGCACCGGTAAGCAGCTGGGTGTCCCATGTCAATTTGATACCTGATCAGAATAGTCTTCTGGCACGAATGGTTAAAGATAAACTGCGAACCGCAATGCCGTAGGACCAGTTTCTCACCACCGTGAGACATGCTTTCGCAATGAGGCCACCAGAGATTCTTTGGGATGTTTCGTGGGATACAATATATTCTATTCCTGAAATCCGTGTCAAGATGGTACAGGTTACTATACTTACTGGATATGGAAACATATCGGTTCTAGAAATCCGGGTGCCACTATCATTTCTTTCTGGATTAATATTGATTTGAATGGCATATTTTTCGTACTTTCTGTCCCGTATGGTTTATTTCTGTCAAGAACAAGTGACGATTCAAATCCACGGCAAACAAATTGAAGACGTAGGCAATACTTCGACAGATAAATTAATCGCGACGACGCCTGAGTAAAACGGAACCGAGAGTATTGAGCATACAGCTCATACCAAACCATTGATTAGGAGGTTTTACTCCGTCTTGCTCGAGATTGATTACGTAACCCCAGATAATATGAGCCATCAAGAGCCTGAGTTCATTAGGAGCAAAGAAACAGCCAGGACGATAAAAGGGCAACATGAAAAAAAAGTTGATGTCAACGTCAATAGGGAACTTACCAGGTATGCTTTCCGTGTCCAAAGGTGAGGTAGTCGTTAGTGGTAGCAACAAATTGGTTGGATGTTCCTTGTCCTTCCTTCTCTCAAATCTTGGCAAAGCGGAAGGGGTCAAATGTCGTGGGATCAGGATAGACTTCTTGGTTCCCGTGAGCGGTTATAGTGTCAGGAGAGATAATTGCTCCCTTCGGGATACAGGTACTATCGAAGAGAGTGAATTCTTTCAGCGCCTTCCGAGTTACACTAACTTTCCGTGGTTAGATATGATATAAAATATAATTTCACCATGCAACATACTACAGCTAAAGCCATTCAAGCGTTGCGTTTCCTTGAAGAGGCTGTCCAACCTTTTTATGTGAATAAGTGTCATTTTTGACCATCCATAACGTTTCACAGCAGTGTCTATTTCCTCTCTAAGGGCAGGGATGTATTGGGGTCTCGCAGCGAGTTCATATAAAGTCTAGGTAACAGTCTTCATACAACGATTATAAGTTTAAGTAATAAATAGGGAAATCTAACTCACCACAGAGCTAGTATGAGTATCCGCGAAGTTGAGCATCGTCAATAAACCATGTTGAGAATATTGCCTATATATACCCGTCAGAATAATTCGGAAAAAAACCAGTTATTGAGAAGCCTCGTACCTTTTTATCTGGATAATCGATGCCATATTCGTGGACCACCCGCTTCTTCTCTTCGACGAAGGGGCGTAAAAACTGAAGAGCTTCTTGGACCCTTTTTAGCATGCTAGTGAAATATTTTGCAACCAATCTAAAGAAAGAATTAAAACTTTTAGGCACTTGTAAATTTTTGAATATCCAATTTCGTCAGGTGTTTTTCGGAATCAAGTTCAGCACCGCAACCCCGACCGAAGTCTGACCTCGTGGCGCAAAGTACATCTCGCATCCATCCAAACCAAATCCAAACAGCATGTCTGGAAGCCGATTAGTGTTCCAAACGTTACAATACTTCGTGTTTCAACTAAAAATGACACATTATCCATTTTTAGTACGATTATATGGTTGTAAATGGCGGATACCAGCAGCAGAATGAAGGAGGTGCAGAGCAGGATGTGGGAAGTTCCAGACGCCCAAGATCAGAATTTGTCGGAGAACTTGTCGGACTGTGTACTATTAGAGTTTCCGGGGTCCTGTCCCCTGCCGTTGAGTCGGCGGGCTAAGGCTGCTAAGTCATTCTCACTATCTATTCTTCAAGATTCTTCATCAGACTGGGTTTGTTTTTAATAATTTCGGTTTCGTTAAATAATTACAATATCCATGGTAAATCAAAGGCCCTCGCTCGAGTCTCGGGGACCCTCGTAAACCCGCGAGGGAGATCGTATTTAGCTCTAAAGGAATATATCGAGTACTAGCTAATATAAGTCGAACTATATCAATATTCGATAGGCTTACTCAGGCTGTGAGCATAACAAGAGACGGATTACATCTGTTTGCTTAGGTACTATAAGGTACTAAATGCTGCAGACATCGTATTAATATACAGGCATCATATGGTACTAAATTCTGCACATATAATATACGGGCACTACCAGGTACTAAACTCTGCAAGCCGAGGAGTACAAGCATACCAAGATCTAGAGGCATATTACTTGTTTGCTTATCTCAACACAAGATAAATACTAATTACAATTTTAAACAATGGCAGTTTGGAATATTCGGATTGGGCAATGATTGTAGAGCATTACAAACAACACATCTTGCGTATGGCAACCAATTAGTCTGGGCGGTGAAAGTGTACATCGGTTATCCACAGTGGAAGTAGGTATATCGCGTCAATACTTAAGCTTTTTGACTACAAGCAAGTATAAAGAATACTTACGATCGATTGGTCAGTGATTAATGGTGAAGAAAGTGGCAGAAATAGGAGCGAAAAAATAAATTTATGCAGCCAATTTATGTAACTTGCTTGCGTAAGTAGAAACCCCCCAAATATATTGTATGTCAGAAACACGAAATGTCATTTGCAATGATACCTTAATGCTATCAAACTAATATATACCAACAAAGCGCACCCAATTACACATTTACTTCTTCTCATCCTTCTTGCCTTCTCCTTGATCCTCCTGCATACTCATCGCAATAGCCTTTGCAATCGCTTCCTCTTCCGACATTTCCTCTTCACCCGCATCAGCCATGTCGACATCTTCGCCTTCTTCGCCTTTCGACATAGCCAACGCACGAGCAAGCATGGCATCCTCATCGTCCTCTATCTCCACTGTGGGTTGAGACGTCGTCGTGGTCGCCGGAGCAGAAGTCGTTGGGGAAGATTCAGGGATAGGCTCGAGAGGTGCAGATGAAGATGAGGCGCCTTCTGTAGCGACTGCTGCTCTTTGCCGGGCTTGCTCTTCTTCTAATGACATACGCAGAGCCTAGTTAGATGGGACTATGATTAGATGGTTGTTATGTGGATAGGTGCTTCGAAACGTACCATGGCAAGTTCGGGGTCCAGCGATGGGTCGATACCAAACTCGAAGTTGTTTGTAGCACCTGTAGCACTGGTCTCGCCACCTGCACCGGTAGGGACGCCACTGGGGAAGTCCTCGCTCACGATAGGCGAGGAGAGGATAACATCAGAGAGGAGATCAGGCCCTGGTGCAATAGATACAAAGTGACTGGAAGAAACGATATATATAAGCACTAAAATCAGAGAATATGGAATCCACTCCTCACCTATTGGGCTCTTTGCCAATGACATTCTTAACAAAGGCATTCAAGATCGGATCGTTTGCCTCTCTTCCTTCCTCGTCACCGAACGAAATGACATCAACTGCAATGTTGTTCTTTCGTAGCTTGGTGGCCAGAGTAATCATATTCTTCTCATCAGCTCCCTCTCCTGTCAACGGCGACCCAATAAACAATATGATCCTCTGTCGCAGGTTCTTGTTCTGACGATGCTTCAGTGCAAGTTGGGCGACGCTTAATGCCGTAGGGATATCAGCTTGTCCCGAGATCTTCTTCTCCGCATCGTGCAGGACTTGCAACATATGTCCAACCTCCTTAGTATGTGTGACAAGAACCTCTGGACTACATACACATCCACCCAAATCAGCATTGCCTCCCAAATCATAAGAGAACCAAGTGTGCTCACCCTTTCCCGGCACTAGTCATAACGCCCACCGTATTCTCCGGATTAGAATCAATCTTACTCCCAAACACCGTCTTCACTGCATCGGACTGGGCACTAAACCGTGTCTTGTAGTAGTCGCCATTTCGCATGTACTCCGAGTTGTCGATAATCATCATGGTTGCTTCGAGCGGCATCTTGGGCAGGTATTATTTGACGTAACAACGTCGAACTTGACAAGAACAAAAAGAGAGAGAAATATGAACGGAAAAGATTGGGTTGAGGTTTGTGGGGGACGGGCTGACGCGTCCAAGGAGTCGACGCGTTTGGTCAGTGGCTAGGCGCTCGCGGGGCTTGAATTGACTCCTACTTTCGGCAACCTGCTTCTACCCTGTTATTTCCAAAATATTTCTTGACGACTTTCTTTATCAAATACTCGAAAGGTAAACATTGTAGTATGAAGTTATCATTACTTGAATTGTGAAAAAATGCCATGTTAATTATTCACTGCCTAAGGTCGCAGAAGATTGTAATTTGTAAGGCTTTTCCGCCTCGATAGATCGACTTCATTTACTGAATAAAATCTTAGGATGATGTACAGATTTATTGACTTATGGAATTAAAGCAACTCGCTCGCTATGCGGTACGTTTTTGAGATGACAATGTAGAGCTTCCGATATCTGGCATTGCAGTCCGTTTTTCAAGATTTCAACCCCCACCCTTCTCTTCATCGGGACGCAAAGGCGTTTGTTTGGCTCAGACTAAAGTAACAGGAAGCTCCACTGCCAATTATTCCCAATGAAGTTTATGCCTAACCACAATGTAAAGATTGTGCGTGTCGGACGATGGAGACGACCGGCTTTAGAGTCGGGTTTACTGAACTTGGGAACACCCTGAGAACGATCATCGTTCGATAATTACACAAGTATTGGGGGCCATGATACAATTGGAATATAAAGGTCGTACAACCTGCGGATTTTCATATTCATGTGGATTTTTCACATGTTTTTCTGTTTGCTCTTTCAGCCGTTCAACTCTTGGCAATTTACGTCTCCTTGAAAACATTCTTTATCACAGAGATTGCATGAGCTCGTAGCCAAAGATTATACATATGCATCACAGGAAGTAATGAGAGGTTTTCCTCCAATGAAAATCTTAGGAATTTTTTAGAAGTGATACGGCTGCTTCGCACTGTGCGAATTTAAAGCTGCGGACTTTGTTAATCGTCGAACACCTGCCTTGACATTGTCGCGTTAGTACTAGTAAGTTCTTAGGATCGCTAACTGGTGCGTTCTACGTGGCATTATGATATGACCTAAGTTTGGCGACGAGCTCAGTTGAGTACTTTGCGGCATTGATAGCAAGTAATTAATTGTTCTCGAGATCCCTGTGAAACCCACCAGTCAGATAATAAAAGTAGCGACAATCGTAGAAATAGTTTCCACCTACTAATATTGTTGAGAGTTTTCTAAGTAGAACCCAAGTACTGTCTCCGCGACTGCACCATTCTCAAGGCGTTGTTTGACAATGAAAAGAGGATTATGTAGTAATACCTAATCGTTGGCGCCTCGGAGTACAATTGATGCTGAGTAGACGACTTTGGTATCCTTGATTAAAATGAGTTCATCATCAGCGAGTGCTTGAACCACCTAGTCCTAGCTTCGAAGTCTCTTCGTCTTTGGGCATAAGATACTAATGGATAGAAAATACCTTGAGTGAAAACAGAGCAGTTGAGAACATATCCGTTAACAAACAAGGATTTCCATATGCTTAACTCGGGAGCCTTTAGAACGTTAACAGGCTTGTTTGACGTCTCCGCGGCTATTGATCGTCCTGAGAGCCGATAAGAGCAAACAGATCGTCATTGTTGGAAAAAAAAATCGTCACTTGAACGACGCGAATGATGAAGAGAGCGCCGCCGCCGACACCTGTTCCTCTATTTCAGGTCTGAGGATTCCTTTGAATTTTGCAGCAGTGATCCATGAAAAAGAAGGCCAGGAATTGATGACTCAGCTTGTATTTTAGTCGAGATGCGTACTTGCATGGAATTGGCAGAATGTACTGGGTTCGACTAGAATGGACGGACGGATGCATTAGAGCCGAAAGGAAGTTCTATTTGCATTCACAATCGTCGCATGTACATTGGAATTGTCGAATGACTACCTATCGACCACTGAAGCTTGAGAGGAACGGGAGAGCCTAAAGGCACAGTGATTAGCGTCGGAGGCGGAAGATTGGGGAAGGAGTCAACATACCACGAACTCACCATCCCTACATCCACCCTACCCAGCCAGGATATTTCTTCTCAAGACCGCAATATGATATCTATATGGATGTCTACAATGCCACAATACACGACTCCAGCAAGCCATGCCAGATTCTTGCATCTAAAGCCGTTATTCCTTTTTGCATGGAGAGCCGCCATCGTGACCGTGACTGGTGACTCGACGCGTACTTCAAATCACGTGACGCCAAACAACGCGTCGATATATTATTTCTTTTGACTCGATGCCCGTGGCCCATCTCTCCCAACCCTCTCCTCCCAAAAGCTCTTGAGGATGATACCCTTGCCTTTTAGGTGAGTATATTTTGCCTCTTTCTTCCTTGCCTTTGCCTGCCTTCTCTCGTTCGTGATCGCCCGCTGAGCTAGCCGTGTAGTCGAGAATGAGAGATGGCAGGCATTGTCGATTTGTCCTTCCACCGGGAGGTGCTTGAGTGGGAGGAGTTAGTGCGGAGGTGCTTGGTAGAGCTAGTGCGGAGGTAATAGGCATTGGACAATAAAGAAGGTATACCTGACTATATCTTTGGCTAAAGTCTCTGACACTGCTCATTATCTCTAACAACAGGTGCTCATTGCTATAACATGCTTGCTCGTTGTCTGTGGCGGTGACCACGCTTCCCTTCCACAAGGGGATTCACACCTTCCTATTTCGTGATGGCGGCCGGGCGGGTAATAAATTAGTCGAGTAATTAAAAAGAAGACTTGATAAATTGCTGTGATAGATTAAACGATGAAAGTGAAAGAAGAAATCCTGGACTTCTAAGGAAATAAAATCTAGGTTTAGGGTTGAGGACCCTGGCCTCCGCCCGGCTTTTCACTGACGTCTAGAAACTCGGACGCAGCACGCTCAACATTCGGTACCAAGGTCCCGATCTCTCATCCCTGTAGCGCGCGTCGAAATTGCATATATAAGAGCCTCCAACGTCAAGGGAGTTCCCCATTTCTTGAACCCATTCCATTACCACCAATGTCGGCTCATCACGCCCGTTTCTCCAGCTCGGTGAGTTGTACCGTCCCAACCGTCGTCGCCGCCTCTCCTCGTCGAACCCGTAGCAGCCTCGCCGCACAAAGGCACTTAGCATTGAACCTCGTCGCAACCCAGACAGAAAGGTCCGCTCTTCACGTGAAGACCGGATCTGTCTGTCTGGGTTACGACGAGGTTCGATGTTAGGAGCCTTTGTGCGGCGAGGCTGCTACGGGTTCGACGAGGAGAGGCGGCGACGACGGTTGGGGCGGTACCACTGACCTAGCTGGAGAAACGGGCGTGATGAGCCGACATTAAGAAGGCGACTCCCACTACCCCCGCTCCCAAGGCCTCCAACCCCAAGCCCCAGGTCCAACCATCTACTATCGTTGTAGATCGTATATCGTTACAGTCCATTGTCGACAACCTAGGGACGGCGATCGACAACCTGGATGTGGAGGTCCTCAATCTTTCGACCCGCACCTCCAACCTCCGAAAGGAGACGAATACCTTGGAGGGCTTCTTATGAGGTATGTTATTTTTCTTGGTTCTCTCCGCGTCTTAACCTCATTATCTCCGCCAGTAGTCTCCTCTCTTTGCTTTGGACGATATTGGTGACAATGGAATGGATGCTACGTTAATATGGTATGTATTCCGTTTAATTTCCTGGACGCTTACTGAGGTTTTGCAGAATAATTCGCGCTCGTGTCCGACACTCCTTACTATTTATCGCATCGGTCTTCTGGTCAAACCCGTAAGTTTTCTTTTTCTCCTCTGCTGCACATCACTTACGCTTCGTGAAGTTGACCTCAATATACCCTCGACGCCTCGTTATTGTTGGACCGTCGCTCGTCGTATTGCCAAGGTACGTTACTCTTTTCATTCTCTGCTTTCCATCGCTTATACGTGATGACAGTGATACTCGCTGCCGCGGACTTTGGTGCTCATAACCCGTGGCTCGTAGTATCGCTCCGGGTACGTTTCTCTTTTCCTTCTTTGTTTTCCATTGCTTATACATGATGACAGATACTTCGTCTTCGGGTTCGTTTCGTTATGTAGTTTTAATATGAATTATTTATTGTATCTTCGAATTCTCTGTCCGCCTGAACCTTGCACTTTACCCATCATCCATTGATCTTTGTTCAAACTCTTCCAGTTCCTTGCTCGATCGATAGTACCTCGTGGCCCGAGTTCTTGTGAATCATGCTAGCATGTTAGACGGAAGACGATAGACTTTGGGAGATGAGGGAGAATATTCTGAGATAGGTTGCTACTCCATTCTACTTGAAATAAAAAATCGAGGAAAAGAAAATGCCAGGGTTAGTGGTACGCGCAGCATTTCCTGCCACGACAGCCATCCACCTAAAGCCTCCCTCGAACGCGGTCGACCGGCAAAACTTCACCAGCGTACTAGGATGGCAGCCAATTACGATACTCAGAGTGAGACATTGAGCTTGTATTAATGGGACTAATATAAGTGTAATATTTTATAATCAACGGAAGTCTGTTATCAACGTAACACAAATCGTAATGGATCGGAAGATGCTGCCACCATGCGGACGCGCTGGCCCCTAGTGCATCTGTCACAAGGTCTGAATCATACCGGTCCCGCGCACTTTTGCTGATGAAACACGCGGTGGTGAGCACGGTGCGGATGGAATTACGGATGGTGGTGCACACCGTAGCGTGGCAGTAATGAGGATGGGAGATGGAGGCGGGCAGTGGGGACGCGAACAGAATCTAGGCTGAGTAGAGGTCGGTGCAGCGGCGGCCGCGGGGATGGGGGATGGCCCACGCGAGGGTGGGAATGATTTGTCTGCCGTGGCGGAGGTCCTACTTCCACATTGACTCGTCTTGCGCAATCGTTCTGCTTACCAGCTCGGCTGCACAGATATCCAGATTCCCGTAGTCTCAATATACGCAAATTAAGTAGCAAGTGAATATTATTTCTATTTACATTATTCGCGGGAGGAAGCATTGGACAATGTCTACTATCAAATAACGACGTTTCTAAAAGAAATAAAATACTAGTCAACGGAATGTTGAACAAGAGAGAGAGTAGGGTGAACTCACGCAAACAAAAATTAATAATTAGAGTCGGCGTTAATGGAAGCGCAAGGCCAGAACAAAGTTGAATTGTAACGTTCCTAAAGAAATAAAAAAATGTGGGGTCTCAGCATCTCCAGTAACCGGCTCAGAAGATCTCTCAGGAAATGCCCCCATTCCATGTCGCCTCCCCACCTCACAACATCTTCATGGAGATGACTCTGCGGAGGGAATTTAATCGACCTCCTACTGGCACCAGGCATCAGCGAGTCATCAGCGTACCCAAACCGCTTGGCACAGTGTCACCCCGGACCGTTTGAAAAAATCGCACGGGGCTGCTAGAGCCACAGGGCTTAAGACGAAGGAGGTTCGTGGATAATCAACGAACTCTGTTAGCTGTACCAACACCTTGAACCATTCCGAAAAATAATCAAGGGGCCATGCGAACCCAAGGAGGGAATTTAATGCACCTCCAGTGAGCCATCGGCAAAATACCTAAACCGCATGGCAGGGGCCATGGGAACCCAAGGAGGGAATTTAATGCACCTCCAGTGAGCCATCGGCATAATACCTAAACCGCACGGCAATCACAATGTCACCTCATCCCCTACTGGGGCCGCTTGATAAAACATCGTACGGGGCTCAGGCTGCTAGAGCACATGGCTGCTGGAGCACAAGGGGCTTAAGACAAAGGACGGTTTGTGGCGAGGTCGAGGTTGTCAACCAAGGTTGTCAACTTGTGGCAACGTACACGCACTACATTTAGGCGCCAGGACCTTGGACCATTCCGAAGAATAACCAAGGGGCCATGTATGGGTAAAGGAAGCGACGAAGAACAATAGGAATGAGAACGAGAGGAAGCTGGACCCACCTGACTGAGTACTTGAATTCCGAATGAAAAGCGGCGGTGATGTCGAAGAGCGAGGAAGGGCTACGGTGATGTCGACGGCAGCGAGGGATGACAGTCGTGGATGTGTAACAGAATGGGGGACGGGAGATGGAGATGGATGGATGGTTAGGATGGGGGGGGAGAGGAGAGGAAGAGGAAGAGGGAAGAGGGAAGAGGGAAGAGGGAAGAGGGAAGAGGGAAGAGGGAAGAGGGAAGAGGGAAGAGGG
>KN837357.1:25167-42060 GCA_000827215.1 Sphaerobolus stellatus SS14 | reverse complement strand
AAAGAAGCAAAAGCAAGCTTACGGCGACGTTTCGCACATCTACACTTTGGACCAGTATAACGAGAACGAACCGTTCAGTGGCGACTTGGATTACCTGCGCAATATTTCTTCGAATACGTTTAACAGCTTGCGCGCCGCGGATCCTAAAGCAATTTGGATGGCACAAGGATGGCTATTCTTTAGTGATTCGGCTTTTTGGAACCTTGATCGTATTTCAGCGTATTTGGGCGGCGTTACGGACCCCGATGGGATGATCATTTTGGATTTGTATAGCGAGGCACAACCACAATGGTAAAGAGTTATTTCATTATTTCTTAAATTAAGCTAAATATGATTTACAGGCAACGTACTCAGTCCTATTTCGGCAAGACGTGGATCTGGTGCGAACTTCACGACTATGGCGGGAATCAAGGGTTCGAAGGCAACTTGATCAACGTCACTGCTGCCCCTATCGCAGCTCTTAGCTCCCCTGGAAGTTCCATGAAAGGGATCGGACTCACAATGGAAGGACAAGAAGGGAACGACATCGATTATGACATTCTCCTCGACCAAGCGTGGTCTTCTACTCCCATCGACATTCCTTCCTACATCGCATCTTGGGTGGCACGCCGTTATGTCGTCAAGAATCTCCCTAGCGAAGCTAAACAGGCATGGGCAGTTCTAGGCGCAACTGTTTATAACAATTCGGACACCAATAGTCAGGCAACAGTTAAAAGCATCCTTGAACTGGCCCCTGCCATTTCTGGGCTTACAGGTCAAGGAGGACATCATCCCACGAAAATATTCTACGACACCAATTCGTCAATCGTTCCCGCTTTAAACCTCTTATTACAAGCCTCCAATAAGAACCCTCTCCTGCTCAACTCTCCCGAATTTGCTCACGATGTAGTCGATCTCGGTCGTCAACTACTAGCTAATCGCTTCGTCGACGTCTACAATATCCTCATCACTATTTATAATTCACCCAACTCCACCTCACCGGACATAACATCAGCAAGTAAACCCCTTCTCACCATCCTCTCTGACCTAGACGACCTCCTATACACAAATAAAGACTTCCTCCTCAGCACCTGGATCAAACAAGCCCGCGACTGGGCCCAATCACCAAAAAACGCCACATACGCGGCATACCTAGAATATAACGCCCGCAACCAAATCACTCTCTGGGGTCCAACCGGGCAAATCAACGATTACGCCTCGAAGCAATGGGCAGGGCTTGTGGGGACTTATTATCTTCCGCGATGGCAGTTGTTTACGACTTACTTGGCGGATATAAAGAAGAATGGGACTGCGTATAATGCAACGGCTATTAGTGGGCAGATGCTGAAATTCGGTGGTGAGTGGGATTTAAGAATATGGGGACAGGGGAAAGGGGAGGGGTGGGATACGAAGGGGAGTACATGGAAGGTATTGGGGGATGTGGTGAAGAAGTATGCTTAAGTCTGAGTCTGAATGCGGTATTTAGGGCTTACGATATTATTAATAACGAATAATAGAGAAAGACAATTCATCGACGATGTGATATACCCCTATGGTTTTGGAGATATTAGTACTCTCGACGCAGTTTGTGTAGAATTCGAAAGTTCGTAATTTTGTCAAGGAAGGTCTATAGATTGGACCCAGGACGACTTTGGTGGAAACAAAAGGTACCAAACCATTCCTTATAGCCTCAGTTCCTTTTGTTGCTAAAGAAATCACATGTACCGTTATTGCTGTCTTTGTCTTCCATTACCCCAAACAGCTCAAGCCATCCCTTATTCATTGTTACCCGCTGACGAGAAGCCAACCTCGGCTATCGCCGAAAGCTACTTAGCGCCGATGTCATCTTGGCTCCAACCTTCACCTCAGATTTACCAGATCAACGACCCATGAGAGTGCTTATTGATAACCATCTCTATGTTTTGTTATTTTCGTGTGAATAGGAGAGTTGGATGTTATTGTCAAGGTGATTATCTATCTTGTTAGTAGTTTGTCCGAAAACTGACGTACTACATAGCTTTCAGCATCTGCACACCTATATCGTAACCTACCCCGGGAATTCTTCCCCATTCATTCATAATTGACTAAAGTATGATGCTTTAGTACTTTATCACTGTCTCTCCGACGCTTCTAGAAAAGACCTTTTACACTCAATTGAAGATGTCACTAGGAGTCTTCAAGCCGGTTCTGAAAGCACGCAGGCATGTCCTTACTCGCATCTATAGCTTCATCCATCCATCCATGAGACTAACGTTGATCCCGATTGATTCCAGAAGGTAATCATTTAATTAGATTAACCAGCTCGCCATCGCTACGTTTTAAACTTTCAAAGTTCACAGGCAAAGCAATTAAAAGGAAGCCCGAGGTCTTCTGACCCGAAGTCACACTGTACAGGCGTAGTGCCCACTTCCGGAAAACGTTCCTTAGTTGAGGATCAAGCGTATGTTATATACTATATTTACTTTTTAAGGCCGCAGGAACCGCGTTGATCCTGCTGCGGATTCTCATGATGGTAATATAGTGGATTAAATCATTATGGCCAGTGCCCTCAAACGTTGACGATTTGTGTTGTCCTATTTGGTGATGATTTTGGATTATACCAACGGGGTTCTTTCTACATATCTTGTAGTGCCTGCTCCGTTGAAAGCATCCGTACATGGTTTGTATCTTATTTCACAGCTTTGACTGAGCCAGCAGCGATTGTTTCTTCTAGAAGACCCTTTACTCCATATTTCGGGATTTCAGAGTGGCGGGATGAATCAAGAACATAACATTGGGTTAAGATCTTTCTAGGCACGTTTACCCTGGTGGCATTTCTTCTTTCTGGAATACAATCGTATGGCATCCCTTGAAGAATTTTATGTGGATATCAAGCATCGTTTCAAGTGAGCATGATACACTTGGAAAATATTAAACTTATTTAGATCACCTGGTATAGATTTCCGGCGGATGTCGAGCGATGTCATGGCATGATTCAGAATGAAGATGCCGAAGAACTCTACTTTAAGCCCATTGGTGCGTTTGTGCACCTTGGTTTATTTTACTGATTGCTTCAAGAAGGATACTATTACTCCTATCTCAGCATAGTTTAACATAAGGAATGCAGAGGACTCGCCGAAATACCCATGCAGCTGAACACAGGCACGAACAGTTAAAAAAAATTTGCAACTACTAGACCGATGTAACATTTTCAGATGCACTGATGTCATGAATATTGAAGTAATAGGGATTCAATTCATAGTCGTCATGCCGAAGGATGTTGTTGGAGATACTTGGTAGTTAGTCGGAACACGTTCAAGTTGGTTCGGAGATGGGTCCTAGCTCAAGGTATGGAATCTAGTCGTCTTGAAGAATCATCTATCAGGCACTACTGACTCGTACCAATTGCTAGTTAGACGGAACGCGTTGGCTTTTAGCTCAAGGTATGGAATCTCGCCATCAAGGCATGTCTATCAGGCATTACTGACTCGTGCTATATGTCAGTTATTTTGCTTTTGTTCGATAACTTATTCGTGATCCTTTATGCGAATAAAATAGCTAAAATATAAGGCTTCGGTCTACGGTATAATGTCTAGGGGATAAGAATATGGGATACAAATCCACGGATTTCTACAAATAGGATGGAGTAGCTTCGAAGCTTATTCCATGGAGAGCGTTTGACATAGGAAACTGATAGTAAGTTCTACCAGCCAGGTGCATAACCTCTTCCATTACTCCGGGCTCATTCACCCTTTTTGTCTTTCTATGTAAACCTAATACCCAGGCAGCTAGTATATTCTTACCCGGCGGAAATATGCGTTTAGAACTGTTATGGATATCCTTTGCGGAAGTTCTTTTTTAAAGCTGCGCACAAAGGCTATAAAACCTTGCTCTTTCGTTGCTACATCCTCAGTGAAGAAACAGTCTCCACTACCACCTGTTACTTTTAAGCGACTCATCTACACAATGGTTTCCTTCAAGCTCTCTGCTCTCTTTGTCGGCTTGCTCGCTGTCGTCCAAGCTAGCGTTCCCTCCGAGAGGCGGGATGGCTGCAGCCTAGATGATATCAACGGTATAAAAAAACAAAAAATTATTTTCCTCCTCTAACGGCCGATAACTAGGATGCATTGCCGCCGTGCTCCCTATGATCCCTGACTTTTCAGACGAAGTGACTTTCCTCATGTGTATGGGAGAGGTTGGTAAGTCATCTTTCAATTTCATCGGCTCTCTTTCAGCTAAGCCGCTTTGATTTTCATTAAAACTCGAAGACATTCTCGATCCCGTTCCCGGACTAGCTGATTGCCTTTCCGACCTATGCATCTCGACTGATGACCTCGTGAGTACATCTGATACTGGTTTGCGCTCAATTGATTTATTAATCATTCCTCTTTCTAGCCTGATGAATGCGATCCATGCACTTCCGAGATCACTGCTTGCACTTGAAGGCCTAGCCCTTTTTCCCATACGTTTTATTTCTGAGTTTCTACGATGGCATTGGAAGTGGCACAGTGGCTGTTGTATAGTCAATGTATTTAGCTTCCATTTGCATTTGAAATGTACTACCATGTTGTTTTCTTTTGACTTGAAGTATGGCTATCGATGAGCTCGCTATTTCTGCAAGAAATTGCGTATAGGGGTAAAAGGGTTTCGTGACCGTGTGACTTGGATGCTGTATTTTCCGGTCCCGGACCGTACGTAAACCCCAGCGTCGCTATAAATGGTTGCTTTCTCCCTACCCCCATTTGATATTAGAATCAACTATGTTCAGCACCGTCCTACGCTCATCTACTTCTCCTTTCCAACGAGCATCTCTTCGCTCCCTAATCCATCTTCCGGGAAATCGCTTAGGCGTCCCGCCACCCACTGGCATACCCTTCACACGCAGCTTCGGTCTCCTACACTCCGATTCAATGACAATTCCAGATGCTGCTATGCCGGATACTGAGAAGCTTCTTAAAGAGGTCGAGGAGTATAGAAAGGAGGGTGGAAATAGACAGTCAAGTTTGACGACGGCCGACACCCTAATACCATCTACCAGGCAGGATTCGCCGACGGCCAGCCCTAATCCCCTTATCACATCATCTTCAAAGCCGGTCTCTCGGAACTGCGCACATTGCAAATCACACAAACAACCTATATCGGATACTACCACCAAGGAGTCTTCATAGCAGTCCGGGTCCATTTTAATTGTATGGGAACGCGTAGTGGGACAACTCTTCTAGTAATTATGTCTAAAAGGAAAGTTCGGTATTGTGGTGTTAATATCATGGGGTCTTATGTAGTAGAAAATGCACCGACATAGATTTTTAGATCACACTAGGTCATTCTCAGTATAGCAGCTTCATGGACAAGCTTGTTTCACACCATTACTCTTCATCAATCGATCTACTTATGTAAAATTCTGCACAGTGTTCTGCATCCCTATAAATATCGGCTACTTACATATCGAGCATTTGTAGAGTCCCACTACAATAGAGGTGTCTTATTTGTTCAAGTCCGAATGAATTTTAATTACGGCGGTGACTGTGCTCTATCAGTTGGTCATATTAAAACACACATAGTCCATTTATTTCACTGAGGATGTAGTAGAGTGTAGCGTTGAGGAGGCAAGGCTTTTATAGCGTCGCAGGTAGCTTGAAAAAGATGGAATATCCTTGTATAATATCCATAACTGTCCTACGCTTCTGTCGATGTAAATAGAAGGTGATAGATGTCTGGATAGTAAGTTTGCATAGTCAAGAGAATTAGAGAGAAAAATTCCTGAGACAAAGAATATTCCCAGAGAGCAGTGGGACTGAGGTTGTACCGGACTTTAAAATCATATTCCGTCTCAAACATTCCCCATGGTATCTGAGAAAGTAGACATTCAATTTATAGAGATCTGTGGGAAATCGTTAAATGCCTCAATGCCCGTGAAAACGTTCGTAGCAGACTGAAGCCAC
The DNA here is from genome assembly GCA_000827215.1 of Sphaerobolus stellatus SS14. NCBI lineage: Eukaryota > Fungi > Basidiomycota > Agaricomycetes > Geastrales > Sphaerobolaceae > Sphaerobolus > Sphaerobolus stellatus. Next base: position 36,160 of record KN837357.1, on the reverse strand, counting down.
TTCTAGCACGCAGTGGAGCGTATTTCATCGTAGATGCTACAGATTATTTCGAGGAAATATACTGTCAAACAGCGAATTAGTCATAATTTCTAGGCCTAAGCGTGCCGGGTTTCCATACCTTGAGAATCTAATGTTTGCTGCTAGTGACCGCTTCATGTTCCTTCATCTGTAAGAAATGAGGCACGTTTCATCCAATCCATACCATTATATTACTTGCCAAATCTCTCCGAACAACATCGTTCCGACGAGTTGGAGGTAAATGGTCGAAGAATCGATAAACCGCTCACATCTTTCGAGCCATTCGGAATCGCGTTGATGTAAGTAACCAATTCCAAAAATAGCATCCTATTCACGAATAAGCAATCAACGAAGAGTAGCAGAGTGACGTTCGCCGCTGACATGAGGCCGAACAAAAGGCCGAAGTGAACACCTCCAGAAAATCATTATTAGCCACGCCTGAGGTACATAGCAAGAAACGAAGAACAGTCTAGAGACGAACACTTACCTAAAGTTAGAAGACGTTTTCTGAAATAGGCACTACGGCTCAGCATGACTCGAATGTCGGGTCAGTTGTTTGACAACCTTAGAAGGTTTGCTTCAGCGTGGAAAGGAAGTGGCCCGACACAATGAAGACAATGTCGAGTTGGTTGATTTTATTGTCTTCGGCATTAAACTGATAGCTATCAAAGCTATCAGGGCGGACGAAAACAGCGCATTATGGCGCCACGGTTCAACCAGATGCATAAGAGATTTTTGGGACAATGTTCATGTTGCAAATCGAACGGGCCGTACTAGTAATGGAGGAGAAAGAGTCTAATACTGGTATATGTAAACGGATTTCGTATCGCTACCATGCTATTTCATAGGTATGCGACTGGAACAGGACAACTTAAAGTTGAAGCAGAGGACAAGGAAAATTCTCACGCGCGCGACGCGTACCGGGAACTCCCGAATATTGGACAGCCATAAATAGAACGTCAGTTTCCTTCCGCTCTCTGAGGCATCACGAAAATAGTTATAGTCGAGTCTCCCATAATAAGCGAAAGCGTGGGAATTGAGACTTAGCCAAACGTCTCAGTGGGGGCCTTGCCAAAAGGTAGTTGAAATTTTAGGGTTGGGGCACGACTCTAACTATTATAGTATAGACTCCCGCTCTCTTCTAGTGGTTCTCCCTTCGTTAGCAGATGCAAGCAAACCTGTCCATTGGCGAAAATAATCGAGTTAATTATTCCCTGTCGAATTTCCCGCCTTCCAAGGCGCGAAAATATTCCCCTTGAGGCTTGGTTAAGGTTTCCAGCACTTTGCAGATAAAATAGTATTCACTAGTATTGTTTGAACTCTAGGAAATGACTGCTCCCACATTTATTACAATAAATATCAGATAAACACAATAAACAAGTTACATGGAAATTATTATACCCTCTATCCTTATGGTTAAACGTGTTCTGTCGAACCTGTCAGAGGATATGAAAGTTTAACGACAAGTGTTTGACGGCTCGTGATCTGGCATCAGATTCTCGAGGTTTGCGTGTCTGGGTTCCAGCTTCACTCTAAATGGCAAAGGTGTCCTTCCAGAATTCCCCTCATACTCTTCGAGCGAGATAGGTTCTCCAGCAACTCCAGAAATATTGAATGCTCAGAGAAGTCGCGAGATTACTAGGCAAATCTCTCTTTCAGCTACAGCCATACCAGGACATATCCTACGATTAGTATCGAATAGAGAACATTATGAGTAGAAGTCAACAAAATAGAGAGTATTATTTACCCGGCGCCGAATGTCCAGTGATCACGTTTCATCGGATCTGCCAGTTTCGAGGAATCTGAGGAGCTGAGCTCGTCTCCAAGAAACCGTTCCGGTATAAAGGCCGATCTAAATGGCAGTCAGCTTGAGGTATTTCTCCGTTGCATATGGTATTTGGATGACTCACGAATTTGGATACCGTTCCTCGTTGTGATGAAGATTATAAACGTTCAATACCAAAACCGTACCCCCGGGTATGTACATGTCATTATAGACGAAATCCTTTTCGGAGCAATGAGGAGTACCCATCCAAAATGGTGAATGAAAGCGAAGAAAATATTCCAGATCAGGTCAGTCAATAGAAGTGCGCGTATAAATAACAATAAACCTCTTTGATGATTGCACGCAGGTAAGGGAGCTGCTGCTCATCCTCTGCGGTAGGCCACCTGTCACAGCCGACAACCTTGTCGAGTTCTTCGTGAGCACGAGCCTAAACATCAGGGTGGGAAGGCATGAGCGCTAGGAACCACTGAATAATTCCAGACGTCTGCGCATATAGTTAGCAGGCTTCTCCCCGAAATCATGATCACTACTCTGATGCTTACAGAATGTACGCCCCCGGTCGTGAAAGCGATAGAAAGAAAACACATATCTAGCCAACTAAGCTCTTCTTTTGTTTGGCTTTCAAAGAGAGATTTCACAAGGCAATCAGGTACTTCTTCTCCTTCGTCCATTCTTCTCTTGAGTTCCAGCATCAGTCCGCCGTATACTTCCATGAAGTCTGTATGCAGACGACGGCCACGTGAGCGCATTCGTGTGGGGATCCATTGCAGAGGAGTAATGAAGTCAATGATATTTGACCACGGTCCTGGAACTTGATTAATGAGCTTCTAATACTATATAGGGAAGATTCACCTGTTAACTGCATAAATTCGTGTCCTAATTTCAGTGCTTTAACTACTAAAGGATCTGTGGCGGAATAACTCCGGAAACCGAAGCTAAGTGTCAACATGTTGCTGTGAATGTTTCATAGTAAGCGTCCAACCGAACAAAAAAACGAATATATCATACTTCAATGAAAATCTACCGACATGCGCCGCTGGGTTTATTGGCAACACCCCGCCTTCAGCCGCATCATATAGACTCCGGATAAGTACCCGCGCTTCGATGTCAAGTACATCACTATATCCCTCGATGGCCTTTGGGGCCAGCATTTGCATAGCAATCCTGCGATGTTTTCTCCTATGGAGGGAATTTAAGGTGTTGCACAACATTCACCACCAGTTTAGATACCAGCTATCATTATACCCTGCAGCTGTAATAGCCCCTCCAGCAAGAATGGTCTGGTTTTTCATGAAGTATGACCAGCGACTTAAGAAATTTGCCCCATGCACTACCAGGAGATCCCGAGCTACCTTCGGGTCGTTGATCACAACGAATAGTTGTTTTGCCATCCATACCGAAAAGATCGATCCATACTTCTGACCCCAGGCATGGAGTGCTCGTTCAGGATATTGACGTAGGAAGGCATATCTTAGAGGTGGCCCCGGAGGAATAGGATGGCCTGCTTTGTCTACCAGATTCTTGCGAAAAATATTGGGTCCAACAAGATAGAGTATAGCAATGGAGATAGCTACTAATATACTCAGCCGTACTTGAAGAAATACTGGCCATAATACAGGACAATGGTAATATTAATCATGCTGATTCAAAAGCTTGAAGTGGTACTAACCGAGTATTGCGTGAAAGAGTTTGACGTAAAGGTAGAATTCATAGGACGAATTGAGAAATGGGGTGGAGGACTCGGAGGTGGTGGTGGTGGTGGTGGTGGCGGAGGTGAGGGAGAGGATACAGTTAAATCCAGAACAGTGCATAATATACTGCATGCTTTCATGATATCAACCCTGCGTTTCAACGTTTCGCCGACTCAGATCCTCTTTCCGGCAAAATCGGAGATTGTACATTCTCCGTTTGGATATTGTTAAGGGAAGGGGAGGGGGGGGATTAACCATGAATGCCAGCACGGAACAGGCCTCGTAAAAATTCCCCATAGAGTACACACGTTGCCGCCGTCCTATGTGCGTAGCCACAGCGCCTGTGCCCTGATATCACCGCTGAAGCCAGAGGCGGCATCAACAACCTTACAGTTGAGGTATAATTACAGACAGTGATGTCGTTACAACAGATATATATGCTTTATGATTCTAAACATCTCGATAGCTTCGATAGAATGTACTCACTGATATGTAACGGATATTCAAGTGCGGAACTGAGAGATTGGCAAGAAAGAACTCATCTGCCTACTAGTGCAGCTTCATTTTCCGGGACTAAATCCAATACAGATTCAAGCTCGCCGATTAAATCTATGAGTATTTTTTAAAAGCACGATTTCTTTGATTTAAATGTGTTTTACAGATATCAGCCTGAGTATCTCTCGTTATATTGCATTATAAATCTGATATGACCTTTAAGCAATTAAAAACAGGGTCTTCGGCTTGTAGTTCACTGCGGAGAATCACCGATACGATAGATTGCTAGTATAGATATGTGATGCTAATAGGATTTGAAGCTCATTAAAGATGGTCTGAGCCAGCGTTGCTATTGTAAAATCCCGCCAGAGCGCAGTTCCGAAGAACTTAGTGTGTTGATGCATGGGGTAAGACGCGCAACCGGGCCCAGTCTAAGGAGGTAATCAAATTATTCAGATATAGTACATATACGTGTACGCATTCATCAGCGTGATGTTATTATCTATATTTCAATCGGAACCCTGTCAAAGGGGTAACGAAAACTAGTGGTATTATAAAAGGTCCTATGGACTTATGACTGAATGGCGAGTTCCTGAGGTTCTTGATGAAAATTAAGACCTGCCGCAATTTGGTTTTCCTTTCAAGTTAACCTTGCAAATACGTAGCACAGGTACATCACGGTGACTATGATTCCAGGCGCAATGAAGATAGGACCACTGGTAACCGTAATGGTCAGATTCTTTGACCGAGGCTTTATGCAAGTGGAAGGTCGATGTCCTTGACACACAAGGAAAATTATTCCAGTATCCGGATTAAGATGACCTTAGCATACCGGTTTTTTTATTTTAAGAATCGAGGCTAGTGGCCTTGAAGTCTAGTTTCGCTTCATACTACATAGCCGCTGCGTATTTCCAAGTATAGCGATTTAAAGATCATGTGAAACCGAAAATCTATACTCTCTGTAACAAGGAACGGAATCAACGTTAACGTGATCCAGTGTAATCCTGCCGGATTACTTACACACATATTAGGTCCCGCTTCGATGACGTAACCGTAGACACGCCAGTAGCATTTTCGATATCGTTTTACTCTTGCCGTCACCATCATGTAATACTATTACCGTCACCGTCATGTAATACTCTCAGCGTTCTCGAGATATACACGCTGGTCCTGTCAACTACTGGATCGACACAGTGAGGCTGCATTAGGCAGCAACCTTCCAGACAGGGTACAGCCGACCGTTACCAATCCGATTGCCCGAACCAAGCACGAAATATTGGTTATGATTTTCAGGGCCTAAGGGCAAGCATTTATTTTGAGTAAGCTCTCCAATTTGGTTTAGAAATATTTGAGTACTTATTAGCGGGCTGGAAGGCTGTCTAGTTAGTAGTCTCGTATTTTATATTGACAGTTAGGGGACGAGTGAAGCCGGGGTTGCTGTCTCTACTCGCGGGAGATTACTCCAGCTATCTGAGTAGCCCAGATTAGCTGGCACGTAGAGTCATCAATGGTCAACCAGAGTCATTCGGTGAGCTCCCAGCTACCCCTGAAGAACGATGAAGCTGGAATATGTAATCGGGGACGGCCACATGTTCTTGATTTATGATTATGGTCCGTAACACCATCGCAACAAGCAAACATGACTGATTTTCTTCTCCCTGAATGAGCAGGCCCTACGTGACACTGTGGGATTGGCAAGAAAGAGGACATCTACCTGTATCTCCATTTAGTTCTTATCGCCTTTACAATGCAATACATATCCACCAAGATCACCAAATGATGAGTATACATTTCTTTGAAGCATCATTTTATTGACCTGCATGCGTTCTACTGGCAGACAGTACCCTGCATTGGCACTCTATTTATCTACACTACCTGACCATGTGGCCGCCGAAATAACTAAAACTAGTGCCTTCGGCCTCATTGCAGCCGGTACGATGGACACTCGCTATTATACATAAACCTAATAGAGTCAAGTTCAAGAATGGATTCTGCCGAAATTTTGAGAGATCAACTGAAATTCATGCTCTGGTTATTCCTAAAGCTTAAAGCCGACAGGCTGTACCGATCGGCTTCGGCTTTTTAAGGTGCTCAACATGTCGGAGTTGTCTGAAGGCTCGGAGAAGAATATAGAGGTGGTCAATTAATATTTTTTATTTTTTTATTTCAAATATTATTTCCTTCTATCAAAGAATATGAAGCTACATCACTTTCAATGAGGCATCGTAACTTGTGATGGATCTGCGGGAACCAGGAAGAGAACTTCAGGGAGGAAGTACTAGTAGAGGCTTTCCGTGGGGTAACCAGGATTCGGAACCTTGGGAATGGGTCGCAGGGAGCTCATGCGGCAGGCTACTAGTATGCTACAAAGACTAAGCCAATAGATCACAAAGGAGCTAATAAATACCCACAAGGTCCGAAATGCATTGGTCGGTCTCTCCACCTAATACGCTCAATCCCGCTCTTGTTCTCCTGGCTGATTGCTAATAAGATCAAAATAGAGGCATCTGCTCGATGAACAGATTATGACGAAAATCAATAAAATGCGGGAGGGCTGATATGTCTAGGACTGTGGGGTTGGCTGATGCACACAGATCTGAAAGATTCGAGCCTGACCTTTGGTGTTCATCTCTTTAGTTAGATCCAGGGGTGTTGTCACCCCGGGCCGACCATCTCAGGCTATATACCGATGTATATTATCTCTTAAATATGGTGATATGAGTCATTATTTTCTTTATTACCGTTCCCTTCCTGTAAGATTGCTGCTGATAGTGACACGGAGAATGACAGACACCAGATCTATGATCGGGCGTTCAATCTGACGTTAGACTTAGGGTGATGAGAATGACAATTTAAATGGCAGTTCCAGTAAGTTTTTTCGATTGTGTATGTTTCCTACTTCGCGCATATCTGTCAACTAATTTATGAGGAAAATACTACAACTGTAAGTAATATAATTAGAACACCATGATGACGATGAAATCTGTAAGCAGATACATCATGTCTTCCCTAAAATACTTAGCAATCTTTCAACCAACCTATCCTTGCGATAAGAGTAGACTCACAACCAGCGCGCCACATGATGTACGAGTCTACGCTGGGGGCATTTGCGGAATATTCCTGCGACTAGTCTGGCCGGTGGTGGCCGGTGGTGGCCGCCGGTATCTACCAGCAGCACCCAGGTGGGAGACAACGGTGGCTTTTTCCGCAATATTAGTTCAGAGCGGTGGGTACATTAGGCATATAGTCGGTCACTGGATGTCACTGGATGCCGTTGTAAAACTAAAATTAATATTATAAGGACACAATTGAAGACAGGAGTGAGAGGAAAAGAAAGGGAGACACATATTTAATTCCTGCTTTTTCGTAGAATGGGCCTATAGTCTCGGAATGTTTAATTGACTCACAAAAAGCCAAATACTGACAGAAATACAGCGCATCCCGGTGGATCATTTACCGAGAATATCTGAGAATATCTGCTGCAGCCTGGCTTGAGACTGTAGTCCAAGAATACCACCAGTCACATTGAAAATAAGCATGGTTGGTAATCTATAAATATTTAATAGACTCTCATAAAGCTACTTAAAAGACATAAAGACTGGTACGTACCAGTGGAATATTTCATGGTGATATCGAGAATATCCCACTGGTGCCCGGGATGAGGCTAGAATCTACCGGTCACATTAAAAATAAGCATGACCTGTGGATTATAATTATCGAATAGACTCATAGCAATCTAATCACACGATAGAAAGACTAGCACATACAGTTGGAATGTTTTACGTAAATATCTTCTTGGTAGCATGAGGATAATTTCTATAGTAGCCGCCCGCTACTTACTGACCAGACTAATTATGTTACATAATACACAATATTTACCTAACCTAAATATCTAGCCTTAATATTTCATATTAATGGTATCCACTATATACCATTAGCAGACAGCGGGAACAGCAGGTAAAAATTGCGGTATAAGCATGCTGTCAAAGGCATGGCCATTAATACCATTTTTGCAACCATTGGCACCCACAGGACTGCTTATGCAACGGTGGTCATTGCTGGTAATCGGCACGGGCGCTGTCGGCACCCGGTGGAGAGCCCGAACCCGAGTTGACGCAGAGGGACATCTAGCCAACTCGGCGCCAGCGCCACACTAACCAAGACGTCTATTATTTAATGAACTTCCGATACAGCTATCCCCGACTTCTAAAAAAACGAGCGTTAGCGAAGTTATTTTTAGTACGAGGGTTTTATGGGAGGACACAGTATGATTTAGCTGCAGATCCGTGCCTTAGGATCTTACTAATTCCGGACGTGAAATCATTCACTTATCATTATCATTCTCTCTCCACTCTCGTTATTCGCTGTCCTGTGATTTTGGATTCCTTTTTGCGTAATTATGCTTATTTCATGATCCCTAATTATTCAACTTGTCCCAGTCATCACATTATTTCCCCCTTGTTTCCGCATGCTCTGCTATTCTTGTCCTTGTGAGAAAATCCTTATATTATCCTATCCCCTGCATAAATAAAGAGACAAAACGCACATTTTAGTTCAAACATCGTTCTTCCCTTTCCTCCACATTTCTCCTTTACAAACGAGGATTCTGTTCCCTAAGCTGTGTTTCCTGTGCAATGTGAGTTCCTCGTTCTTTCTGGTTGAATTCCATTACTGATACACTTGCCTCCTTTTTATCCTTGTGTCTGTCTCTTCACATTATTGTCCAATATCCTCATTGTTGCCTATTGCCTATTGCCTTCTCGTCTTACTGCCTCTCCTTCTCACGTTACTATTGATGTTAACTGTTGTCTAATACCTTTTACTTTACCTTAGTATGACTTCCGTGTTCATACCCCCTTGGTTGCCTATCAACGAACATATGGTATTTGATTCTATATCTGCGTTTGGCTGCAATGAACTGAAACTTTTTGTTCAACAACTCGACCCCACATTTGAGATTGGTAAACATACCAGATTAGATTTCACGAAATTTATAATGCAAGATTTTATATCCTATTCTGCGAGCATATCTACCATGTCCCGGGATCAAATTGTCACCATCATCGAATATCTGTCTCCTCGTGTCGGCCTTTTTTGTAATGCAGCTGCTCTCTCTGAATCCGAAATTGCACTTTGTTTCTTCCAGACTCGGTATGGCTCTACGTTCTTTCCTTTGCTTAGTGGTCAGGGTGCCTGGTCTGATCCGATATATGAGGCTTTCCCCTGTGTTCCACATGGTATTCCTTGGTTACATACCGATCGCCGCGTGTATGTGTTTTTTATTGTAATGTTCTGCATCATATGTATATATATATATATAAATATATTTAAAAAGAGGAAGAAGGAAGTCGGGGATTGGCGTGTGCGTCGCTACGATAAAAGGCAGAAGGGGGACAGGGCAGAGATTGAGATACAGCGGGAAAAAAAAGGAACTACAAGGATACAAGGCAGGCGAAAACTGCAGGCAGCGTGTAGGAAGTATTTGAGTTTAATAGAGTGGTAATTAAAAAAAACATCTAAAGGGAGAGGAGGGTGGGAAAGCGAATACTTGCGAGTCTGCGGGCGGGACTAGCGAGTCTGGGTTAGCAAGCGGGGTCCTCTGATGCGGAGGAGGGGCGTACCTAGCGCGGAGGGTTTGGAAGCGGCAAGGAGATCAGCGGATCACCCTCTTTCCTTTAAGTGGCAGTCCTAGGTGATCCTACGAGGGGGCCTTCAGGTGGCTGCTAATAGCACGCCACCGGCTCTACCTCGAACTTGAGAGCTGACGCGGCGGCGGGAGAAAGGTTGACGCAGCCTTGTTGACGTGAAGGCAAACTGATGTGGGCGACTTCTCGGGTGACCTTAAATACCCCCAACCGGAATAAGCGCTCGCTGACAAATTTCCCTCTGGAAAGCAAATCGCATGCGGTATTGTTAGAGAACATCCGCAACGAAATGAAGTAGCCCAAAAATATATTATATAATGATATTTTATTCTCTTGATGACATATATCAATAGGTTTGAACTTGAAATGAAACAAGAGTGATTTCTCCCACTGTTCAGGCGATATATGCATGGCATGGGGATTTGCCGGGTAGATGTCCGCGGAAAAGGTACGCTCAATGGTTAATTTGACTGAGAGAGAGATAAGAGTGTATGGAAGGCTTTGGTGTGTGTTATACATGGCAAAGCGATTTCTCCTGTTTGGGCAATATATGCAGGACATGGGATTTGTCGGGTAGGTGCTCAAGGAAAAGGTGTGCTTGATGGTTAATTTAGCTGAGAAGAAAACATGGGAGACATAGAAAGTGTATGGAGAACAGGCAAAAAGTGCTGTCATCAAGGATGCATCCTTGGTACCCTGCAGATATGTTCAAGCAATCAGCTTTCCGGTGAAGCAGCTCCCGAGCCCTAGCGGTATATTCTCCTTGATTAGATATTACACATAAACACCCTAATCCCTAACCCGGGGGTCTTGGACAACACAAGACCGCTTCGACGTCTTCATTGAATTTTGAAAACAGCAAAAGAAATTAAAAGAAATCAAACCACACCGCGATCCGAACCCCTGCACTGAAACAATTTCACCAATACTCACGTAATAACTACTACGCTAACAACATTTTAACATAGTGGCTTAACTCAGCGTACTTCATAGTATCCAGGGGCTTTCGGCCTCTAAAGGAGGGCGTCTAGGGAATTTGTCAGCAAGCGGTCGGGGTATTTAACCTTACCCCGACTTCTCGGGCTCGTCCTGCGTAAATGGAATGTAAACTCGAAGCCACCGACCCTTCGGGTCGGGACCGGTCGCGGATTTACTGCATTTGCGAGGAAGACATTAGGGGAGCCCGATGAGATGGCTCGGCAGTCGCGGCTGCTGACAATTATCTGCGCCTCCTCCTTATTCCTCCTTTTCTGAAATGTAACGTTAAGTATAAGGTAGATAGATGCATCTGATGCATATTATTATAGCATTTTTCTCGCATTTCTTTTACATTGTAGCGCAAGAGCTCGGAGCAAATA
>KN837357.1:0-16547 GCA_000827215.1 Sphaerobolus stellatus SS14 | reverse complement strand
GTTTGAGTGCCTTTGTCGCTTCAGAATAGAACGAGGCAACACTAATGGTGGACATACCGAATGCGAGCTAGAAGTTTCAATTCAGCCTTTAAACTCTGGGTTTAATTGTCTTTGTCAGTGACATAAATCGAGGAAACGCTATTCGAATACCTCTTGTCCCGGTTCCCCTTCGTAGGATCTAGTCGTTGTCAATTACTCTTTGCCATTAAACGAGGTCGTCATATGATACTCTTTAAAGAGGGTAGATCTGGTATTTGGACGGCACCCAACTCTTATCTCTTCTTTCAGGTAGATATCGCTCTGGATCATCTGATGAAACTATATATAATCGTTAGATGCGGATCTATCAAACTTGACAAGGAAAAAAATCCCAGCCTCTTTCAGTTCCAGAAAATCTTTATCGGATGAGCTAGTCAATTTCCTATCAGTCTCAAAAAGCCGGACGCTAGCTGAAAGAGTGCAGTAAAACTATCTGAATGATTAATAAAGGGTATCGGGGATTTATGTCTCCATGGGGATACCATAAGGTTGTCTCGCAATCTCTGAATCTCCGTTTGATAACCGGCTATAGTTTCTCTAAGCTGATCTGCGCGAAAATATGTTTTGAGATGTTTACTCTCTGAATCCGTGATAAGAAGACTAATCTCCTTCGAAAGTGTCTTCATGGAACTGTGGAAAACAATCATGAATAATGCGTGACTCCCTAGTAAGTAAATACTATACGGTGCCTTTGAAAATCGGAACATATTCGTATAAATTCTGGAGGATACGAGTCTGACGTCTCTCCTAACAAGTCTTTTGAAATCTTCCTTATTCTTTTTTATTTGCTGAAAGAGGGTTAATGACTGCGAATATGAAGCGGATGCACCTTCAGCAGTTCGAGAACATTATAAAACAGGTTAGCACCACCCTCGATGAACGGTCCAGCCACGGGAGCCAATTTCGATACTGAAGCCATGTTTTTCGCGATCGTCATTGCATCGAAGGTCCAGGTATCACCATCCAAAGGCGCAAGACGTTGCTTCTTTTTCATCAGTGTTTTGCGAACGATAAGCATCGCGAAAGGTCGTGGCTGATTCAGAGGGGGGGTAGATGTCGGTGAGGGTAACTGTTAAGGAGGTCGGGAAACAAACGCTGTGTGGATTGATGAATATCGGTTGGCAAAAGATGTGCACCGCACTAGTACTAGTCGATGCATCCCCGCCAGCTTGGGCCCTGCACGGCATCCTGCTATCATGTGCTGAGGACATTGTACAAATCATATATATAGCCACGAATCTTGAAGAAATGTATGCTTCTCGTGTAATAACTGGGCAGGAAGGCCATTGAAGTGGCAAAAAAGGTTCGAAGTGAAGTGTGTGAAAGCAGAAGCATTCTTAATGGAGAAACTAATCTGCGTCTGGTAGTTGAAAATTTCATGGGCGAAAGATGTAGTTTATAGAGCTAAGAGAATGGTTTTTCCTCCTTTTAGAAAACGTGATGAAGCCATATAGAAAATGGACTGCGCGAGAAGTTAAGGATAAGAATTATTCTTAGGAATTTCATTAATGATGTACTTACAATGAAATCGTTCGGTACCGGGTACAGCAGCAAGTATCCTGAGGTGGACAGAAAGACATTAAAAGACCCATAAAAAATATCCTCTCTTCCACGGTAGAAACATCACTCAACAAAGCTCCTGCCTTAGCAGACCGACTTCTAATACGCAAAGGAGACTTCTCGGGAAAACTATACCACCGCAAGCAATAAGCCGCCATATCCAATATATTGACAATAAAATCGAATAACCCACCTGATAGTCTTAGAAGGCTACTTAACGTCCGGAATAATCTCCTTCCCATTCTCATCTAACGCAAGTAAGATATCGCAGGTCGCCAAGGTAGTCAAGGTCACGACTCTAGGGTTCGCCCACAGCGCAGCCCATCCAGGCAAAATAATAGCTCCATAACACCTCATTAACATTTCTCAACCCACTCTCGAATTCAGACGTCCTTGCAAGTGAAAGCCGAGTTGACAGCAAAACATATCGATTCAGATGGAACAGGCAGCACGAGTTCTAGATGTCCCAGCGCTCATCCGTGAATCCCGCATCAACTTCTTCCAGCTTTTGGTTACAAAAATTTAGCAGAGAGGTCAGTCGACCCTCGAGTCGGAGACCTAAACAGACAGACAGACAAGCAAACAAACAAACAAGTTATGCATTGACAACAAGAATTAATCGAATCACAAAATATGCAATATGTTGCGATTGGATGTATTGGGAGCATCTGATAGTGCGGAAGTTATAATGATAATAGTTCTTTTGACCGACACCAGGAGGAAAATCAGTGGATACAGTGACACTAGAAGTTGTTATCTTCGATACTGCAGTTGATATAGACGACGACAGCCTGAGTGGAGCAATGGTAGTAGGCGAGGTCGCAGATTCAGCGCCAGAGGTGGTCTTGGGATTCAGGACATTGTGGTAGGTGACATCGTACATTGGCCTTCAGAGCTAACTCGCGGCAGGAATGCTTGAAGGTGTCGATGCTGCAGATGTCGATGCAGAGGGACGGGTCTGCTGAAGCTGCCGGGAAAGAGGTAGTAGCAAGACCTAAATCTCTCGGGTGGATAGTATCCCAGTAGTATAGTGCGGACGTTGCGCCACCAGCAATAAGGCCTAAGGAGAGTAAGATAATTTGCTTGCACATGGCGGGCAAAGGATATTCGTGGTTTGGATGTAGGAGGGAAGGGAAAGGAAAGGAAAAGGCCAGATATGGAGACATGCGTGAAAGGCTGTTTGCAGATGGTAGTCTAGGTCAAGTAGTGGGCAGAAGAGGTCGTGGGAATTGCCTGCAATCAAGGGCAGTGGCAGTCCGTTTTCATTTGTCCAAAACGTTGCCCAAACCTCCCAAAACAAGTATCTCTACAAATCTCTACTTCAAGACCAAGTTCCTCAGATGAAGCCTTGTTGTCGAACCTAGAAGAGAACGATTGAAGCTAGGAACGATGCCATCTCAAAAGAATAGTGAACCCATGGTGACGAGGGTCTGCGCGAGGTCGGTGCTGCGATGCCGGCGAGGAAGCGGGGACGCACGGACGTCGAGCATGGTGATGCCGAAGAGGCCGGCGAGGTCGACTCGTAGACGCCCGGTTTCTTGAAGGCACGTGCGACGACGACGAGGATGTGGGCTTTTGGGACGTTCCGTGCGGTTGTGGCGGCGAGGTCGCGGACGATCGGGATGAGGCCTGAAGCATAACTCGAATTAGGAGAGTTGGTTGGATAGTCTTCGCACCCGTAGGATTCGAGCTTGACTCTGAGCTAGTCGCAGCTGCATGTGTCCCACTCACGTTACATCGACTTCTACCCTACGCCTACATCGATCTGCTGTAATTGAAGAGATCCTTGATCACAAGCAGTCCGAGAGGTCAATCGGCGACGTAGTCAGCAGCCGTCAAAGAATTATTAGCTTATGAGTTGCGAAAGACACGTACCTGCGTCTTTGGATGCAGCTCTGTGGGCCTTTGTGGACAGCTGCGAGCCATTCCCTCGCACAGCCTTCGGAGTGGCGTCTATAGTTTCATCGTCTGGCACCCTTCTCTTCTTTGCGCATCCATAGTCTGTGCGAATGGCTCATTCGTTGTATTCCTCCTCTTTTGTCATTGCTTGCTATCCACCCATCGATTCTGAATCCCTTTGCGGTGCACTGTAGGGGTCGTTTAAAGTACTCAGCTGACAATGACAATAGCGCAGCGTGTTGCAATATTAAGTAGTAAGTAACCGACTCGTTAATAATTATCATCTTTCGTATTATAGTACTCTATCATATTCGCGTAATAGATAGCAAAATTGTAGTGTTGTATGTGAATGATAATTGGTATGACTGTATTCAGTATGGGTTTGACCTTACTGAGAGGGGCAAATGGCGACTGGGTAATACCGTAGATGTGCATTTCCGCTTCTGTATTTTACATAAAAGCAATATAGGCAATGTTTTTCATAATTCTACTGTACTGAATGATCTGGATTCTGATTGATCGTGTCCGACGCCTCCGAAGGCGTATAATTTATAAAATGAACCGCCAGCAACACTATCAGCGTGCTATTGAATTGCAGCCTTTCCTTGACTCCATCTGCATCGCTACTCAATTCAACACTCGTGGATGGCATCGCTTGGATCGCCTAAAGCTGACTGGAGTCAAATGCGATTTATTAAAGGAGCTGCTGCCATTATTACAAGCGAGTTTTGAATATTTCCTATCGTAGCTGGAACTTATTATCTCGCGCAGTGCTTCCACTGCACCATGCAATGTATGTCGGTATCGAAATCCCCTTGATTCACCAGGTCATTCACTTATGCCTTACCTCTGCCGTCGACACATAACGACAAGCTGAACATTGCCATTCGGATCGGAGTGCCACTGCTTGCACCGGCAAAATATCTCGATAAATTAAACAGGTACCACATATTATGTGCCAGGATGTGCTATAGCTTGGCATTACTGACCCTGCGGTCGCTGCGAACGTATTGGTGAAGATTGTTGGTTCCTCGTAGATTCCAGTGTCCACCAGTTCTATCAAAATGCTATCACTGCCACCATATCGCGTAATGGCGGTGAATTCATTTTCAAGCAACGTTCGACAGACGCACGCAACCCTGCATAACCATATGCTCTCTATACCTCTCCACACACGTGACGGCCTCGTAGCACACTCGCGCTCCCTTCCTTCAGATGGATATTTATAGGAAGCTGCTTCAGTATGCGACCCTTTGCTACTTACTGACGACCTTCCTTCAATCTTTATCTGCCTCCAGGATGAAGGTTCTATCCCTCGTTCTATCTACTTTCGTCTACACTGTGGTCAGCGATGGGCTTAGCATCTCAAGACGTGGAGCCTCTGCGGATGGGTTGGATGGCGTCAAGAATCCCGTGAAGCGCAAGATTCCATCGCATGCTGATTTGTTCATTTTTGAGAAGACGAATGGAACTGGGGATGCCTTTACCATTTCAGATATTAAGAAACGCGCTATTAAAGTTCAATGCACAACAATCAACGCATGCTCCAGACGTCTTTATATAAGCTATCAATTCTTCCAAATGATTTTAAGGAATATTTACCTCGTATTACAGGTACTTAACCCAATACGGCGGTGTAGACATATCCTGGACAGGATCAAATCTCCATCTTATCTCCCCTCCCCTCCCCCAAGTCGGAAAGTCCCTCAAAGGCGAATCAATAGTCTCATACAGGTATCATTTCAACACCGTAAACTTCAGCTCACAACCGCCTTCTATCACTTCGACCAATGGTCCGACCTCTTCGACTGGATGGCACTGAAGGGAACAAACCTCCCTCTCTCTTGGGTCGGCTACAAATACATTCTCCTCCAAGTGTTCCACGAAGTTGGGCTAACGGATTCCGACATATCCGATTTCCTCTCTGGGCCTGCATTCCCAGCGTGGAACCATTTTGGGATCCAAGGAAGCTGGGGCGGGGCTCTCCCAGAACAATGGATAAATGATCAGTTCGCACTGCAGAAGCAGACTATTCAAGGGATGGTTGAGTTGAGGATCACTCCCGTCTTACCTTCGTTACTGGATTCGTCCCCCGTGCTCTTGCGAAGCTGTATCCGAACGCTTCTATCGTCACCGGCAGCCAGTGGAGCGGATTCCCAACGAACTTCACACATGATCAATTCGTCGATCCTTTCAATCCCCTATTCTCGCAAATCCAAACCTCATTCATAAAGAAGCAGAAACAAGCTTATGGCGACGTTTCGCATATCTACACTTTGGACCGGTATAACGAGAACGAGCCGTTCAGTGGCGACTTGGGTTATCTCCGCAATGTTTCTTCACATACGTTTAACAGCTTGCGCGTCGCGGATCCTAAAGCAATTTGGATGGCACAAGGATGGCTATTCTTAAGTGATTCGGGTTTTTGGAACCTTGATCGTATTTCAGCGTATTTGGGCGGCGTTACGGACCCCGATGGGATGATCATTTTGAATCTGTATAGCGAGGCACAACTACAATGGTAAAGAATTATTTCGTTATTTCTTAAATTATGCTAAATGTGATTTACAGACAACGTACTCAGTCCTATTTCGGCAAGACGTGGATATGGTGCGAACTTCACGATTATGGCGGGAATCAAGGCTTCGAAGGCAGCTTGATCAACGTCATGCCGCTCCTATCGCAGCTCTCAGCTCCCCTGGGAGTTCCATGAAGCGGACTCACAATGGAAGGACAAGAAGGGAACGACATCGGTTATGATATTCTCCTCGACCAAGCGTGGTCTTCTACTCCCATCGAAATTCCTTCCTACATCGCATCTTGGGTGGCACGCCGTTATGTAGTCAAGAATCTCCCTAATGAAGCTAAACAGGCATGGGCAGTTCTGGGCGCGACTGTTTATAACAATTCGGACACCAATAATCAGGCAACAGTTAAAAGCATCCTTGAACTGGCTCCTGCCATTTCTGGGCTTACAGGTCAAGGATGGCATCATCCCACGAAAATATTCTACGACACCAATTCGTCAATCGTTCCCGCTTTAAACCTCTTATTCCAAGCCTCCAATAAGAACCCTCTCCTGCTCAACTTCCCCGAATTCGCTCACGACGTAGTCGATCTCAGTCGACAACTACTAGCTAATCGTTTCGTCGACGTCTACGATGCTCTCATCGCTATTTATAGTTCACCCAATTCCACCTCACCGGACATAACATCAGCAAGTAAACCCCTTCTCACCCATCCTCTCTGACCTAGACGACCTCATATACACAAATAAAGACTTCCTCCTCAGCACCTGGATCAAACAAGCCCGTGACTGGGCTCAATCCCCCAAGAACGCCGCGTACGCGGTATACCTAGAATATAACGCCCGCCCGCAACCAAGTCACTCTCTGGGGCCCAACCGGGCAAATCAACGATTACGCCTCGAAGCAATGGACAGGGCTTGTGGAGACTTATTATCTTCCGCGATGGCAGTTGTTTACGAATTATCTGGCGGATATAAAGAAAAATGGGATTGCGTATAATGCGACGGCTATTAGTGGGCAGATGCCGAATTTCGGGGGTGAGTGGGATTTAAGAGTATAGGGACAGGGGAAAGGGGAGGGGTGGGATACGAAGGGGAATGCCTGGAGGGTATTGGGGGATATGGTGAAGAAGTATGATTAAGTCTGAGTCTGAATGCGGTATTTAGGGCTTACGATATTATTAATAACGAATAATAGAGAAAGACAATTCACCAAAGATGTGATATACCCCTATGATTTTGGAGACACTAGTGCTCTCGACGCAGTTTGTGTAAAATTCGAGAGTTCGTAATTTTGTCAAGGAAGGTCTATAGGTTGGACCCAAGACGACTTTGGTGGAAACAAAAGGTACCAAATCATTCCTTATAGCCTCAGTTCCTTTCGTTGCTAAAGAAATCTCATATTTTTACCGTTATTGCTCTCTTTGTCTTCCAATACCCCAAACAGCTCTAGCCATTCCGTATTCATTGCTACCTGTTGACGAGAAGCCAACCTCGGCTATCGCCGAGAGCCACTTAACGCCGATGACACCTTGGCTCCAACTTTCACCTCAGATTTACCAGATCAACGACCCATGAGAGTGCCCATTGATAACCATCTCTATTTTTTGTTACTTTCGTGTGAATAGGAGGGTTGGATGTCATTGTCAAGGTGATTATCTATCTTGTTAGTAACTTGTCCGAAAACTGACGTACTACATAGCTTTCAGCATCCGCACACCTATATCGTAACCTACCCCGGGAATTCTTCCCCATCCTTTCATAATTGACTAAAGTATGATGCTTTAGTACTTTATCACTGTCTCTGGGACGCTTCTAGAAAAGTCCTTTTACTCCCAATTGAAGATGTCGTTAGGAGAGTCTTCAAGCAGGTTCCGAAAGCACGCAGGCATGTCCTTACTCGCATCTATAGCTTCATCCATCCATGTATGAGACTAAGGTTGATCCCGATTGATTCCAGAAGGTAATCATTTAATTAGATTAACTAGCTCGTTATCGCTACGTTTTAAACTTTCAAAGTTCATAGGCAAAGCAATTGAAAGGATGCCCGAAGCCTTCTGCCCCGAAATCACACTGTACAGGCGTAGTACCCACTTCCGGAAAACGTTCCTTAATTGAGGATTAAGCGTATGTTGCATACTATATTTGCTTTTAAGGTCGCAGGAACCGGGTTAATCGTGGTGTAGATTCTCAGGATGATTGCATAGCAGGTTAAAATCATTATGGCCAGTGCACTCAAACGTTGACGGTTTGTGTTGTCCCATTTGGTGATGATTTTGGATTATACCAACGGGGTTCTTTCTACATATCTTGTAGTGCCTGCTCCGTTGAAAGCATCCGTACGTGATTTGTATCTTATTCCACAGCTTTGACTGAGCCAGCAGCGATTGTTTCTTCTAGAAGGCCCTTGACTCCATATTTCGGGATTTCAGAGTGGCGGGATGAATCAAGAACATAACACTGGATTAGGATCGTTCTATGTACGTTCACCCTGGTGGCATATTCTTCTTTCTGGAATATAATCGTATGGCATACCCTTGAAGAATTTTATGTGGATATCAAGTGAGCATGATACACTTGGAAAATATTAAACTTAATTAGATCACCTGGCGTAGATTTTCGGCGGATGTCGAGCAATCTTATGGCATGATTCAGAATAAAGATGCCGAAGAAGCGCGGCCTCTACTTTAAGCCCATCGGTGCGTTTGTGCGCCTTGGTTTATTTAACTGGTTACTTCGAGAAGGATATTATTACTCTTATCTCAGCATAAGAAATGCAGAGGATTTGCCGAGATACTTTTGCAGCTGAACATAGGCACGAACAGTTAAAAGATTTGCAACTACTGGACCGATGTAACAATTTCTCAGATGCACTGATGTCATGAATATCGAAGTAATAGGGATTCAACTCATGGTCGTCATGCCGAAGGATGTTGTTGGAGATACTTGGTAGTTAGTCGGAACACGTTCAAGTTGGTTCGGAGATGGCTCCTAGCTCAAGGTGTGGAATCTAGTCGTCTTGAAGATCCACCTATCAGGCACTACTGGCTCGTACCAGTTGGTAGTTCGACGGAACGCGTTGGCTTCTAGCTCAAGGTATGAAATCTCACCACCAAGGCATGTCTATCAGACATTACTGACTCGTGCTATATGTCATTATATTCTTCTTTTGTTCGATAACTTCATTCGTGGTCCTTTATGCGAATAAAATAGCTAAAATATAAGGCTTCGGTCTACGGTGTAATGTCTAGGGGATAAGAATATGGGATACAAATCCACGGATTTCTACAAATGGGATAGGGTAGCTTCGAAACTGGTTCCATGAGAACGTTTGACATAGGAAACTGATAGTAAGTTCTGCCAGCCAGATGCATAACCTCTTCCATTACTCCGGCCTCATTCACCCTTTTTGTCTTTCAATTTCCTGACTATGCAAACCTAATACCAGGCAGCTAGTGTATTCTTACCCGGTGGAAATATGCGTTTAGAACTGTTATGGATATCCTTGGCGGAAGTTCTTTTTTAAAGCTGCACACAAAGGCTATAAAACCTTGCTCTTTCGTTGCTACATCCTCAGTGAAGAAACAGTCTCCACTACCACCTGTTACTTTTAAGCGACTCATCTACACAATGGTTTCCCTCAAGCTCTCTGCTCTCTTCGTCGGCTTGCTCGCTGTCGTTCAAGCTAGCGTTCCCTCCAAGAGGCAGGATGGCTGCAGCCTAGCTAGTGCCTTCGGTATAAAAAAAAAACAAAAAGTTATTTTCCTCCTCTAACGGTCGATAACTAGAATGTGCCTTCGCCTTGCCCAGTGTGATCCCTGCCAATCAGGTCGGGAATGTCTCCACGTGCTTGTCCGATGCTGGTAAGTCATCTTTCAATCTCATTGGCTCTCTTTCAACTAAGCCGCTTTGATTTTTATTAGTATTTAGCGAACCCCTTCCCAATCTCCCTTCCGGAATAATTTCTTGTACGTCCGGCCAATGCATCACTACAACCCTTGTGAGTGCATATGACACTGGTTTGCGCTCAATTGGTTTATTAATCTTTCTTTTTTCTAGCCTAAAGCATGTTCATGCATCAATGTCACGCTCTCTGGTTGCCCCACCCTCCCCCGCGCTTGAAGGCCTAGCCCTTTTCCCCATACATTTTATTTCTGAGTTTCTACGATGGCATTGGAAGCGTCACAGTGGCTGTTGTATAGTCAATGTATTTAGCTTCCATTTGCGTTTGAAATGTACTACCACGTTGTTTTCTTTTGACTTGAAATATGGCTATCGATGAGCTTGCTATTTCTGCAAGAAATTGCGTAAAGAGGTAAAAGGGTTTCGTGACCGTGTGACTTGGATGCTGTATTTTCCGGTCCCGGACCGTACGTAACCCCCCGCGTCGCTATAAATGGTTGCCTTCTCCCTACCCCCATTTGATATTAGAACCAACTATGTTCAGCACCGTCCTACGCTCATCTACTTTTCCTTTCCAACGAGCATCTCTTCGCTCCCTAATCCATCTTCCGGGAAATCGCTTAGGCGTCCCGCCACCCACTGGCACAACCTTCAAACGCAGCTTCGGTCTCCTACACTCCGATTCAACGACAATTCCAGATGCTGCTATGCCGGATACCGAGAAGCTTCTTAAAGAGATCGAGGAGTATAGAAAGGAGGGTGGAAATAGACAGTCAAGTTTGACGACGGCCGACACCCTAATACCATCCACCAGGCAGGATTCGTCGACGGCCAGCCCTAATCCCCTTATCACACCATCTTCAAAGCCGGTCTGTCGGAACTGCGCACATTGAAAATCACACAAATAACCTATATCGGATAAGTACTACCACCAAGGAGTCTTCATAGCGGTCCGGGTCCATTTTAACTGTATGGGAACGCGTAGTGGGACAACTCTTCCAGTAATTATGTCTAAAAGGAAGGTTCGGTATTGTGATCTTAATATCATGGAGTGTTTTGCAGCAGACAACGCAACGACATAGATTTCTAGATCACGCTAGGTCATTCTTAGTATAGCAGCTTCATGGACAAACTTGTTTCACACCATTATTCTTCATCAATCGATCTCCAATTTAAAAGGCGGTTCTGGATATACATTTCGATAGCTCTTCATTGATACTGCAAATTCTCACTGTGATTGTTCTCGTCTCAAGGGCTACGAAAGTAAGGAAAAAACATATTCTGAATATTCAGAGCCTAATTCCTTCACTCCCTTTCAGCTGAAGCATCAGTTAAACTGTCAAGTATCGTGGCGATAGTACCTAACCATAATTGTCACTAGATCCCTTGATCCGTTCTGATCTCCTCCTTGCAGTACTAACAATCTAACAGTCTTGCTTGCCAAAAAATCATAATCGCTGCGCTGCGCTTTATTCAGATTCAATAGAAAGTAAACAAACGTAAACCAGGGATACCACCGTCAGAAGTTAATGGAGGTCAATTTTTTTGAGAAATAATGGCCCAAATACCAGATCTGAGACTTCATGATCAAGGAGATATTTCTTTTTGGAGAGCGTTTATGTCGTAAATCGAACGCACCGTACTAGAAACGAGGGAAAAAATGATCCGTATGAACTTTGAAGTAATAACATGTATGACTCCGATGCATGTGGTATCGCTGCCATACAGCTTCGTAGATATCTGACTGCGCCAGGACAAATGACAAGCAATCCCAGAACAATATCTCATGGCCGGCGCATATCGAGAACTACCGATTGGACAGCCATAGATAGACCGACAGATGCTTTCCACCTCGTTATTTATTGTCCCACATGCGAGCAAATCCATGTCTTGCTTGTAGGAGCGGGTGGCGATCTCTATGTCTACTGATGTTGATGCTCAGCTCTCATCGCGACTCCCATACGATGACACAGATATGGTATAGTAGTTACTTCCGAAACCTGCTTTATTAGCTCTATATAAGCCAAGCTGCCGTTGCGCCCGCTGTTGTCAATGGGCTGCCCCACTTAACGTCAACCAGAATGGAGAATGACCCCCAAGCACAGGAAGAAATACTGGAAGAATTAGTTATGGCTTTGAAGGCTGGAGGGCAGTCATTTATCCTGGGTACGCCTTCCAATCTGTTTTAGAACTATTCCTTGAGAAATAATTGCGTTTCGAAGGCATACTGTTAACCTCTATGTATGTCATTGCTCCCAAACTGCAACTGAAATCACTAGGTGCTGACCAGGCTGCTTCACTAGTCTATGGGGCATTGCAACCGCTCAGATTTGGCATTATTATAGAGTGTATAGGGACGATTCAAAATCTCTTAAACGCTTCGTAAGTCGCGTGAATATTGAAATCATCTTTCTGATATTTTGATCAGGTTTTTCTCTTACTGTATGAATGATATTTATTCCGCTGACAGCCCTCCGGAGACTGAACACCTGAACCGACAGACTATTCAACCTTGCTCAATTTATCACCATCATCTACGGAGCCTATTACTGGTTAATAACATGTCGATTGCCAGGAAATTATCCCAAAGTACTCGACGTGACCAAGTGAGTCTTTCAACTGTTTTATTATCCCAGACGATGGAATGAACCGCTAATCGGAACTTGCGGCGTTGGATAAGACAAGTGGTAAGATGCGCGTCCCAACGGATATTTCTATTTTTGACTTATTCGATTTTCATAGGGATTCGCCTATCTCCACGTACGTCTATACATCATTCGGATAGTTCTTGGATTCAAAGGAAATTGATTGGTATTCCTTAGCATATCCTAACCGGCGCTGTACAATGGCAAGTGTCTCTTAGCGTCTCTTCTTTTCATAAGAGCTCAGAACGTTCTAATAGCTTTTATGCGATGCGAGTCTATTACAGTATGCGAACGTTTACCGGTAAAGAAATATAAACCGACTCTAAAACGTTATCCCAGTCAGCGATAGACGGGCCTTTCTCTTCCTTATCATAGTACGTCTCTGGTCCAATACCGAGATATGCAATATAACACTGGTCAACTCTTATAGAGCTTACTAATAGGCGTGGAAACAGGTACGTAAATGGAGCTTGGAAGTGGACTTCGCAGAGATTTAACCATACAGTCCCTGGCAGTTTCCGGACTTGGTAGGCTTTTTTTTCTTTTTCGATGTAGTTCATGCTTAATAATTAACTTCGTTATTGAAAGCTGAGACTATCTACGTGTACGAACAACTCATCAGGGATTTAACATAATGCTTACATATTTCCCTAACATCAGAACAGCAAACGGCTCAATATTTGCGACTTCGTTCAGAATAAGCCAGGTATTTATCCTGCAAAAAAATTAAGATCATGCCTCCAGCACTGTTCTAATTCTGGTCAGGTCTTGCAATCTACCTCACTCGTCGCTGGTGTTCTTTGTGACTTGATCATCTGTTCCTCGTTGGCTTTCTTCTTAAAGGTCAGGAGTAAGGGGACTTTTCACAGGTAAAACACTTGTGATCCGTATCGTATTTATTTAATGTATTAAATCATTCAGCAGGACAGGTTCGGTAATCTCTCGTTTAATCACCTATTCTCTCAATATTGGATTCGTGACAATGTGAGGACCACCCTATCTTTCATCACTCACTTTCTCACTTTTCCATATTTCTAGGATCATCGCGATTCTTGATTTGATAACGGTTCGTGTCATTGAAGAGCTATTATCCTACGTAACTGACATTGATTATTTTACTACAGTGGCATGCTACGGCTCTCTCAAGCTTTACTTGGATAATATTCTTCGCTCCTTCTGCGGGTGGTAAGTCCGTTTTTATAATCTCGTCGCGACCGAAGATCGTGATTCACTAAGACATTTTCTCAGTTTATGTAAATTCGTTAATGGTCTCGTGAGTGTCCCACGTATGGTCATAAAGATTAATATCTCAGTCAGGAATTGATCGCAGCTTGAATACCAGAGAGAGTATTCGTCGGCAACTGGACCTGGAAGACCACATTCCAACCAGTCTGTTTTCTATTGATGGTATGTCACAAGTACTTCCACGTAAGAAGGATAGTCCTTCACAAGTTGGGTCCTGCGCTCCGCTCCGGTGACATTGTGGAGGTGGATGTGCTTATTCTACTTCCTGGAACATGTGATTTAAAGCAGTTATATGATAAGTATTTGTCTAATTATAGTGAATATGTACATGAAGTTTCGAGTCAATCATAGTTAAATTAAGTTGCAAGTGTTTAGGGGGTTTGGGACACATGAGAGCAAGTTTCGAATTCAGGTAAATATTGCTTATGAAGATACTAAGAGCGTAGATATTAGCATTGACTGTTATTATGATGTCATTCAATTTATGTACATCGTGGAAACTCAAAACAGTTTATGATGAAGAAAAATTTCCTGTTAACCATAGATTCCTGCTTGCAACACTTGATTGCTATTGCACGGACAATCATCTTGAAAATAAGAAATGCATCCCACATTTTCTTGTCTAATTCTTCAGGTCACATGCCTAAAACCTTTGGAATTATGCAGAACGTTCATCATGGGTTTTGTGGGAGAGAAATACTGTCCGGTGATCCATACATTTCTCACAACACTCAAGCAGTGTGTTCATTATGCGCTTGAGGTGGTGGCTTTTGTCTACATCCATTGCACTATCATTTTTTGTCATGCGATCAAGTGAGTGTTGTCTGTTTTCCATATGAGCATTTGGAGTCAACCGTAATTCCATCTTTTTGGAGTGGGGAGAGGATGTTGTGGTTTGGGGAGTGTGGATGAGCATAGCAGAGTTGATGCCATTTTGTACAGCATTGTTAATGTCTTGAATAGCAGTTAGGGTGTGTTTGGGTAAGGGGTTGTCTGTATGTTTTGTGGTTCGGTTAATGTCCATGTTGATTTATTGTAAATATTCCCTACCACATGTGGTTATTTGGTTGGCATCCTTGCTCTCAAGTCCGTGGTGGCCAGGAGTCTCCATCAGTAAAGTTGGCAAATGCTACAGTTGCTATTATAGCAATTATAGAAACTATAGCACCGCTAGCTCCCATACTTTGTTGACAGCTATGGTACCTTCCATAGCACTACCTTCAGATGCCTCGTTCGAGCATTCCTTCCTATTATAAAAATATGTGAGGTGCCAATAAATATAGTTTAATCCGAGACATTGATATTATAACATAATATCGACATTATCTCCCTGCTGAAGGTTGGGATTATCATCTGCAATGGATGGCTGCTATGAAAAAATAGGCACCATGGTCAGGTTTGGCATGGCATTTGCTTTGATTTTCACAATAAGTTTATTTTAATTTTAATTTTAATTTTAATTTTCAAATTTTAAATAGATGGTATATAAGAATGCTGGGTCATTTCATGACATAGAAATAAAAGTGGCTCATATGAGAGAAATTTCTTCGGAATTCATTTCTTTAGAATGTTGTGTGGAGTGCTTTTGCTGACTTCGAGTTTGGTCTGTTCTTTCAGTGCAAATATTCAATTTCTGCTGGTATCATTGACTTCAAAGCTCCCTTTTATAGTGTTCTAGCAGTCATTAATTTATTATCCTTCTCAATGGTATGACTCAGAACGGTGACTCTTAAATGCATTGCGGCTCCGCCAGAAGGTTATTGAGTCATCAGGTAATTAACTCATCAATGAATGAATGAATTGCAGAATGTGATACCGAAAGAGACATAGTAGCCAAAAAATAAGAAAGAAAGCTGGTTCCTACACATCCGCTCCGGGGAGAGAGAACTATGGGTAAGAACGGGGTCTGAGATTATTGCTCCGGTGTAATAAAATATCTATGAAAATGTCCAGTTTAGGCAATTTGCCTTGCTTTATTCCGGACAGGTCAAAAATTTGGTGGTCTGTTCCTTCGATTCTATATACCTTTGAACTATGTTAGTTGAGTCATGAGCTGGCGGGACCAATGCAGGAGGTGACTGTGATACTTGAAAAGAAAATCAAGAATCCTTCTCGCCAGTCATAAATTCAATTAAATGCTCAAACTCCAGAGTCATGTGAGCATCAGCTGGTCGAGGCAAATGGTGACTTACAGGATTCATAAGTTGTCCTGCTAAGGTCATGACTGTGATTTTTGAAATGATTATTAAAGAATCCTGTCTAGGAGTCATAAACTCAAGAATCATATTGGATTAAGGTCTATTTAGACATTGCACTTATGTATATTTATGGTTTAGGTAATATTCCTAGTCATAGCATAATATACATGACTCATAGAAAAATTGTAGTGTTGGGTATATAAGAAACGACGAAAAGCCTGTCTATCGAAGGTGTGAGACCCAAATTTGTGTGATTTTCTAATCGGGCTGAGTTCGTAGAAATTAGAAGCTACGACCAATAATAATAATCATCAGGAAAGTTGGCAAATGCTACAGAGGCTATATAGCGTCCATAGACACTGTAGCCTCTGTAATTTATGTACACTATGGTAGTCTCCATAGATTCCCTAGAAGTCTGGTGATTTTGCGCTATGCTAGCGGCTGTGAGTGCTATGAATAACTATATAGAGTCTCTAGCTTCAGTAGCCTCAATAGTGCCATGTTTATTTACTAATTTTCCAATTTAATATC
>KN837356.1:112649-129627 GCA_000827215.1 Sphaerobolus stellatus SS14 | reverse complement strand
AAGGTGGATCCTGATGTGAAGGATGGGAGTGGACTCACACCACTTTATTGGGCTGCCAGCCACGGGCATGGTGAGGTGGTGAAACTTCTGTTGAAGACTGAAAAGGTGGATCCTGATGTGAAGGATGGGAGTGGACACACACCACTTTATTGGGCTGCCACATATGGGCATGGTGAGGTGGTAGAATTTCTGTTGACACTAGGATATTCGGCCTTGGGGGGAACCTTAAAAAAATCTTTCATTGATTCCTATTTTCTATAGGTTTTGCATGTCAAAAAATACCAGAAAATTCTGGCCAAAATCTCAATTGTAGGCTAATTCTGGTATGCAAAAATCCCTGAAAGAATTACCATTATGTTTGTATTTCATACTCAGTAAATTGTATCAAAATGACAGATAAATCATGTCCAAACAGTTGTAAGAACTTAGATACTCTTCTGATTTTGTCTCTGCTAAATGTTTGGAAAATGAGGAATTTTATGCTAGTGAAATGATTGGTACAGCTGGAATTTTTTCCCTTGAAAATTCCAACACCTTCATGGTTAAACTCTAATTTTTCCCAAAGCATTTTCCCTCTGTATAAATGACAGAAAATGCATGCAAAATTGGGCTAAACATTTAGGCTAATTTTAAGTGATGATTTGTCATGCTTTTTGAGGTGGAAAATGGGTGTTGGAAAAAGGAGAATTTTTCTGGGATCTTCCTCAAGTAATTTGGATTAGAAATTCTGAATTTTGCTCTATAAAGAACCACTCTAAAATCAAGCAGAATTTGACATTATATATATTATAAAGTGATTAAGAGTGTAGAATTTACTATAGTTTATATTTGCAATAAAAGAAGTGCTCATTGGTGGAAAATCTGAGGTTAGTTGGCAATTTCTAAGGGAGTTTTTACTCCAAATAAATTCAACATCTTTCTCGGGTTTTCTCTAAATTTTCTCCCTGACAAATACCAGGCTTTCTGAGGCTTTATTGCACCTTTCCCTCTGAGAATAATTATCCACATTTTGAGATTCTCACAGCATTTACTGCTTCCTAAATTTAAATTAAAGTGAGATTCATGAAATAGTTTTTTATAGATTTTTCTGTGCCTAAATATGGCAGTGCCTGTAGTGTGAAGAGTGAGAAGGTGGATTCTGATGTGAAGGATGGGAATGGACTCACACCATTTCATTGGGCTGATAGCAACAGGTATAGAGAGATGGTAGAACTTCTGTTTAGATTTGGGGGGGTGCAATTTTAAGAATTTTGATATTCTTCATTTCGTATATATCACCTTCATTGAATGCATATGGGCTTGACAATTCAACCATTATGGTCCAAGACCAGGAGGTCTCATTAAATGCTATAGTAGAAATATCCAAGCACTGTGGGAGTCAACAGATAAATTCATCTGGTTGTCCATATGCCAATTGTCTATAGGGCCCCTTATTTGCTTCTCCCATTGGATGGAACACTGGAGAGCTGTACAGTCACTGCACAACTCTATTGGAACCTACTGGAAGACATAGCATTGTAGAAACAGCTTAGAACATTAGAAAACATTGAACATTGTGGAATGTATTGGAAGCTTTAAGATAAAGTACATACACAATCATATATAAAGAGCTCTGTACGAATCTCCCAAATATCATCATTTATCACTTTCCACTGCATGAGGATACTAAGAATCATTAAGACTAATAGGTTATGAGTCCTGCTTGTACCTAAACTCATGAATCTATTAATTATTAGCTATTACCATTTGATTACAGGTTTATTACCCTGTATACAGTGTAACATCATCCCTTGGTACACCACAAGGAATTTATATTCTCAGCCAGCAACTACAATGCCTTTCCTCTAAGAAACTTCAGGGATCTTTTTGAGTAAAATATCCTGTATTTACATGAGATGAAAGAGATAAATGAATACAAATTAAATATTTTAGAGTGTACCAAGGATTGGTGGACACCTCAGCACATTGGTGGCTAACACAATATCTGTTGTTGGAGAGTTCCAGAGCAGCCTCAAATAACCTTAAAAAAATTAAAGAACAGTTTTGAGATACTATTAAAACTATAAATGATGTACAGGAGTGTGCTATATAAAGTGTCTGGGTGTAATAACCTGAGCAAAAGTGTACCAAGGAGTGGTGGTGTACCAAGGAATGGTGGTGTACCAAGGAATGGTGTTACACTGTATATCTATCTATTTCTAGCATTAACTAGTCCCACACTCAAGATTAAGATCAAGCCACAAACTAAACATCATGTCATCAGTAGCAACAAGTTCTTCTGTTCAGATCACCCCTCTCATGAAGGATAATTACTGTTAGGGAATGACCTATTTTCTACTTTGTTTTCTACTTTCATTTGATTATGTTCTATGTTTCATCTTCAGCACTTTGGGTATGCTTTGTTTTACTTTGTTTTTTTCTTCATTTTACTTGTTTTACACTTTGGATGACTTTGCTTTATCTTCTTTTCACTTTGTTTCCCCCTTGTTTCCCCTCATGTGTTATATTTCTTTTTTACTTTGCTTCACTTCATTTACAGTTTGGATATCTTGTTTTCACTTCACTTTGCTTTGTTTTCACTTCAGACACTCTGTCTCATCCATTGATCATTTATTTATTAGATAATTACTTTGTGGGGGTGTAAGGGTTCTGCACTCAACCCTCCTAAGAGTCCTGTTGGACTCATATGGGACACAGATATGCATCCATTGTAGATGTGTACATACTAATAATTAACTTTGTGTCAATTGCCCTAAGTCCTTATGGACTCTTGTGAATGCATGTATACATCCCTGTAGTTACCTAATATATTATTAGATAATGTAGATATTACCTTATGTAATATCCCATATGTAGTTCTGGGTTGGCAACTAGTGCTGACCAGTTGATCACTTTACCTTGTACTACCTAGTAGCTGAATACACTATAGTAAACAGTCTGCTAGCACAAGGTGTGACTTAACTAACAACTGTAAAGACATAGTCTTTACACTTTTTTGACTTATACATCAAAGCTATTCTCTACAAATATCTGGAACAAACTTTTGTTCCAACAGTCCCAAAAAGAAAGACCAGTGACAAGGTCCCTGTAAGGACTTGTGATACCATTGACAGCAGCAGCACTTCCAACATCGCAGGTGGGAATAATCCCACCCTAGATCCTGGCAAGGATCCCAGCCAGGCAGCATCAGCTGTATCAGAGACAATTACAATTTGTCCTATAACATGGAGCAACCGTGTCACCGACCAGCTTGCCCAACCGGTGAGTGAATGGGAGTCGTCTGAGGATCCTACTCAGACCCCCAACCCTCATAGAGGAAGCGGAGACCTGCTCCTCCTTAAAACTTACTCAGATTACTCTGAGCCAAGTGAACGATCAGCCTTGGCTAATCCAGACTCCAAGGAATTGGTGCTTGGCGACCAAATCCAAGAAATGCTCAATACTATTAATGAGCATATGGATGAAGTAAACACTGTCCACAACATGAGCTGTCAAGCGGCTCAATTATTGGTAAAAACCAATGAGAGCAATAGTACTCTCAAGGCAAGGACTAGAACCTTGCAAACATGATTAATTGTGATTAGGGAGAAATACCCGATGATTACCAAGGGCAAGTTGGGTATTCACCCTATGGATCCTACCAGGGATCCTAATAATGAGGAAATTGATCCTCATCCTGAATGACCAACCAGTTGGTTGAATAACCACATCAATGAAGAATTGATGAATGGTCAACCTAACATTGACCCTGAGTTGATGCAATCAACTCCTTGGCATAATAATAGGTCAGGCACCAAGCATGCACTTAATAAAGCTCAGACTGAGCTTTCTGCCAAGACTGCCATTCTAGAATGGCTATATGCAGACCAAGTGCCTGCAGACCACCTTAACCAGGCTGCAATGGCAGTCAGGAATACTTGTATGGAATACGACCAGTATAATCTTTTTATATCTTATATCACACAGTACTAACTGAACTCAAGTTATATTGAGTATTATGTAGTACAAGTTGTGCGAAGTAAAGATATGTTGCCGGTGCCTAATGCACCAGCATGCTAAACACAAACCACTGTGGACACTTATGGTGTCCACACTACTTATTAGATAGCATATATGTACCTATTATAATATATACATTATATAATATTAGTTATTATATATATATAATATAACAGTATTAAACTGTTACATCCTCCCTGGCTGACTGCTACTAGCAGTCAACTATATAGATCATCTATTTCATGATCTAAACTCATGGCACTCTCATCTGGGAGAGTGTGTCTAGCACCAGTCTTTCCTGGTGCACTCATCTCTACATCAGAGACTCTGTATGGCAGTTCCTCATCATAAGGAAGTGTGGGCTCACACAATTGGCCATACATGTCTAATTCAGTGTCCAATTGCTGCCAGCTAGATTCTCCAACTTTAGCTGGCTGTGGGACATGAGCTGAGTGTTTTGACTGGATGGAACCAGTCAAAGGTTTCTTGCCCTTATTAGGGGCAGGAGCATGTTGATGTATCTGCATATATGCAGCGCATTCTGAGCCAGCAGCACTAGAAGGCCACTTCTCACCATCCCTCTCCATGTAAGGGATGATTTGAGTATAAATTTGCTCTCTGGATAGAGAAGAAGGCTTAAGGATCAGAGCAATAAACTCTGCTCCTGTAGACAATTTCACAGATTCTGGGATCTGTGAATCATTTTTACATCCCTTATTTATTTGGGACCCAACCCTTATTGGGGTTGATGAGTCCGTTATCCACCTGGTAGCCTGGTGGTGTGGAATGAGTGAATTTGTGTCAGATTCACTATATACTGTATCAAAATTGATACAGCTTCCAAATACAGCTTTCATCCTATGCATGAAAGCTGCTCAGGGAATATCCACAACTATCTTCAATAGCCATGCAATGATGTCTAGGTCTTCTTCAAGGAAATAGCCTTCATAATCGTCCCTAACATCATTAGGGACACTCAGAGGGTTGGTGTGCCAACCCTCCAATATATTCCACATATGGAGCAACCAATGATTTGGTCGCTCATCAGGCTTCAGAATTTTATTTCTGAAGCTCGAGCTCTCATCAAGTTTGTTAAGCCCCATGCTTAAACATGACTTCATTCAACCTCTACGAAGCTTCAGAGAAGGTCACATACCTTCAGAGAGCTTCGTTCGATTTTACATCTTACTTTGTTTGACTTCATGTCTCACCTCGTCTTTGTGTTCACACAACAAACCCTTGGCCCACATCCCAACTTCTTCTTGATCCCAAGGGCAATGCCTTTGCCCACTTACTTTGTTCAATCACACTATCTGCTCCACTATTCCATAAGACTATTATTAGTCTTCCTCGGACCTGGCACAATTGGTCCTCAATACTTCTTCTGTTCTGACAAGTGACACTTCGTCACATTTGTTTCCAATTTGTTTGTATTGTTTCCGTTCACTTATCTTTTCTTATGGCATATTTCTGTTTGCTTATATTACTTATTGCATATTTGTCCGTCATACCTTTTCAATCATTCACATTATTCATTTAAAGATTCCCCTGAAACTTTGCTATTTGACAATACACATACTCATTGTTCTATCACTTTATGTTGCGCTCTGCTCTGCCTTTGATTTATTTGTTTGTAATACTTCCTTCCACTTTCATACATGAACTTATAGTATATAAGTACATGTATCTTAACTAGTTTTCTCTAGTCAGAAATTAGCTTTATAGACCTTAGTGTATATCATTCCTATACTCAAGCCTAGTGCTCATTCTTCTCTATACACCTCAGACCTCTATTACCTCTGAACCAAATACAAACCTTCAAGATCATTTCCAAACTTCACCTTGAACCTTTGATCTTACTCCGAAGTCCTACCTTCATTCAGGACTTCATTCAGGACATCGTTTGGACTTCGTTTGGAACTTCGGTATTTGAATCCACTCTTATATTGTTGGTTGTAATCTGTTCCAAATTAAGGACATGTACATTTTGAGGAGGTGCAACCCACGCACATTGAAGCCAAGTCCTTTGGTTCTAACCCTTTGTTCTTTAGTCTGACTTCATTTGTTACTTCAGTCATGCTTCAGAACCCTTCATTAGGATCAGCCCGTAACAGTGAGTCTCCATATCCATAATACCTCAAGTGAGTGTTCATTAATGCTCACTTCCCCTATCGACACTATTTCATTCAACATTGATCCCCCATCCACTAGCAAGTCCTGAAAAATGGACTTACTCTCAAAAATGTGCTCATAAACTTTGTTATGGGCTGATCCTAATGAAGGGTTCCGAAGCATGACTGAAGTAACGAATGAAGTCACACTAAAGAACAAAGGGTTAGAACCGAAGGACTTGGCTTCAACATGCATGGGTTGTGCCTTCTCAAAATGTACGTGTCCTTAATTTGGAACAGATTAGAACCAACAATATAAGAGTGGATTTGAATACCAAAGTTCTGAACAAAGTCCAAACAAAGTCCTGAACAAAGTCCTGAACAAAGGTAGGACTTCAGAGTAAGAGCAAAGGTGAAGGTCAGAAATGATTGTGAAGGTTTGTATTCGGTTTGGAGGTAATAGAGGTCTGAGGTGTATAGAGAAGAATGAGCACTAGGCTTGAGTATAGGAATGATATACACTAAGGTCTATAAGGCTAATTTCTGACTAGAGAAAGCTAGTTAAGATACATGTACTTATATACTATAAGTTCATGTATGAAAGTGGAAGGAAGTATTACAAACAAATAAATTAAAGGCAGAGCAGAGCACAACA
Source organism: Sphaerobolus stellatus SS14 (assembly GCA_000827215.1). Classification (NCBI taxonomy): domain Eukaryota; kingdom Fungi; phylum Basidiomycota; class Agaricomycetes; order Geastrales; family Sphaerobolaceae; genus Sphaerobolus; species Sphaerobolus stellatus. The sequence goes on along the minus strand of KN837356.1, from coordinate 122,862 downwards.
TAATGTGATAGAACAATGAGTATATGTGTATTGTCGAATAGCAAAGTTTCAGGGGAATCTTTAAATGAATAATGTGAATGATTGAAAAGGTATGACGGACAAATATGCAATAAGGAATATAAGCAAACAGAAATATGCCATAAGAAAAGATAAGTGAACGGAAACAATACAAACAAATTGGAAACAAATGTGATGAAGTGTCACTTGTCAGAACAGAAGAAGTATTGAGGACCAATTGTGCCAGGTCTGAGGAAGACTAATAATAGTCTTATGGAATAGTGGAGCAGATAGTGTGATTGAACGAAGTAAGTGGGCAAAGGCATTGCCCTTGGGATCAAGAAGAAGTTGGGATGTGGGCCAAGGGTTTGTTGTGTGAACACAAAGATGAGGTGAGACATGAAGTCAAACAAAGTAAGATGTAAAATTGAACGAGGCTCTCTGAAGGTATGTGACCTTCTCTGAAGCTTTGTAGAGGTTGAATGAAGTCCTGTTTAAGCACGGGGCTTAACACTCGCAAGCTGAGTCTCCAGTGTCTGGATCTTCTCTCAAAGATCATCTATTTCCCCTTGAAGTTGACGATTGTCCAACCGCTCTTGGAATAGCTCATCTTCGAGAGCATCATGCTTATCACCCATTTTGGTGATGAACGTCCCAACATGAGACCACACATCATCTAGAATCTCATCCCTAGAGAATGAGAATTTAGTAGGACATTGTGCCACATCCTCCAATAGATGCTCTATGTATGTTGAGCATTGCTTGCACCCTGTTGGGTGGTAAACAAAGCAGGCACCAGGCATGGCACCTACCTCTATGCAAGGTCCATTGTGTTTCGCTTGTTGATCACGAAAATGTGACAGTAGGTCAGCAGCATTGCTGCTGCTGCTAGGGGATGGACTCATGGCTGAGTCTCTTTGTCTTAGGGTAGTGATGGTGTCACTACCTGCATGTGGTTTGTGTCTAAGTTGTAAATGCCAGGCACATGCAGGCGGAGTCTATTTATTCTCTGCCGCAGCCTGAGACCAGCTGGCGCTGATTGCATCAGTGATTATGAAGAACCACGTTTCTCTAATTAAACTAATTATAGTTTAATCTTATCTTGGGCGAGTCTGTCAAGTATCAATCTGAACAGCTATTATTTCTATTATTCCTATTCTATGCATTCAATGTTTTCTGACCAGAATTCTCTTATCTTTCTTATCTGTCTCATTGATGCCTCATGTTTTCTTATCTCGCTTGCAACTCAGCTGTTATATTGACCCTTCATTTATTACATTATTTTCTCATTGCTTCCGCCCGGCATATTATCGTACCATCATATGTCAATTATGTTTTTCTGATTTATCGCTGATTATCTTTTTCTCCATTATTTCTCTGCTCAGTTAATTCTATTTAAATACACTCATTTGTATCTACTTTTACTCAGTCAGAAATCAAATCACATATTATCTGTTAACTCTCTTCTGTCTGCTTCTCTGCTCAGGTTTTGTTCCCACCTGGCTCCATCCTTATATCTCACTCTCGTTGAATACTCTGAAGTAGGGACAACCTACTGTATATGTGCGTATATGTGTGATAATACCTTATTATAGAGGTATTATAACTTATAATTATTATTATAAATAGTTGGCATGGTGCTTAAGTTCTATGCTGCTCTAAATATAGTTCTAGAGCCACATATATACACATATATGCATATTAATTCCTCTTTTTAGCAGAATTTATTGTTCTACTTCCTAATTTAGGAAGATTGTGCGGGTGCTTAACATCTTGCAGTTCTAGATATCTATCTATGGAGCGCTCGGCCTATAGGCCACTAGTTTGGACAGCTGCCAAATCGGCTGGCCAAAAAAAAAATGGACCATAAAATACCCTCACCCATGTATTTCCTTATCCTTTTATTTCTTGATGAAGTCCGCACTTAATGTCTCTGTATGGATTTAAGTACATTTGCATCAGTTCAGCATTCACAAAGCACTGAGATTGAGTGTTCATGAAGTGCTGAGATTGAAAACTTCAACACCATCTCTATGGCTCGACAGAAGGGCAATGCTGCAGCTGCAGTTCGGGCACGAGAAGCTCATCATCACAGGAACACATCTGTTGAAGTTATTGAGATTTCAAGTGATGAAGACTGTGATGCTGAACTCTGCAACTGGGTGGGTGGTGTGAACCATTGCCTGTCTTCAGACAGTGGGTTCAGCTGGACTGACTCAGAATCTAATTCCAACTCAGAGTTTGCTGAGTTGGAAGGAGAAAAGCTTCTTCAGAGCATTGATAATCAGCAGGCTGTGCTGCAAGCTGCACTTGAAGCTGAACTTCAGCAAGAGATTAAGGATCTTGCAAAACCAACATTATACAATACATTGACTCAAACCAAACACACCACAGAGAGTTGGAAGATTGCAGAAAAAAATCAAGGTCTGGGATACACTGGAACTTCATCCAGAACGAGGCAGAGACGAGAACAAGAGGCAAGGAAAAAGGAGGTTGAGGATGCTGAGCTGAGGAAAAGGTATGTCTTGAAGATTTCTTGCAAGTAGAAGATTGTTCTTATGCTGCTTATGTTTGACAGTCATAGTGCAGCCATGATGCGTGCATTTCTCAAACCAAAGCATCCTGCCAATCCCATTCCACCCCATATATCTCCTGCACCTGTACCTTTACCACCACCTTCAAATACAATATTCATTGGTTATGACTCTGATAAATCTGAAGATCCACCTCTCACTGATGATGGTTCTGATGCTGATGATGAGAATAATGCTGCAACTGGTTTGGAGGAAGCTTCAATTTCAAATTTCCATGTCCATGCTCCCCTCCCTTTGAAGAGGAGAAAGCTCAATGTCCCTGCACGAGTTGCTTGTAAATAAAAACATGAAGAGAGACAAAAAGTGTTATCAATGGCTCTCATTGATATTGAGACATTAATCAAGTCAAAAAGGCTCATCTTCACTGCTGGGAGCACAGGTCTACAGTCATATCGAGCTCGTGCTATTCAGAGTTATCTGCACATGGTTGTGAACAACCAAAGAAGTGCATGCACTGCATCAAAGAGGGCTGCAGAGAGTCAAGGGTTCTCAGAGAAATGGGGTGAATGTATGGTTCGAAAATGGACACATGCATGGGTAACACAGCAGGTACTTCCAACATCAAAAAGGGGTGCACATGGCAAGACATTATCATTACTTGATGACCCTGCCATACGTGCTGAGCTTCGCTCATACTTGCAATCCAACAAATGGGCCATGGATCCTGTCAAGCTTGTGAATTTCACAAAGAACAGCATGATTCCTGCTGCTGCTGACAAATATGTCCATCATATTGTCAAACATGAGATGCCTGCTGGGCTCAAGAAATATATGGAGTTAGAGCTATTTCCACACATTCATCTCAAGGCCAAAAAGGGTGTCTCACTCACCACAGCTCAAGAATTCCTCTGGAAAGAAGGCTTCCAATACACTGAGCACAAGAAGGGTCTGTATTATGATGGTCATGAGAGACCTGATGTTGTTAAATATTGACAGAATGTGTTTCTCCCAAAAATATTGGAGCATCAGGACAGGCTTGTGGTTTATGATCTCAGGAATGTTGAGAAGGAAATTTCTCCAAAGCCATATCAGAATTTTGTGGAGAGGCAGCTTGTCTTATGTGCACATGATGAGATGACTGCTCAAGCCAATGATGGGAAAATGAAAAGCTGGGTTTTGGAAGGGGAGCAACCATTACGAAAAAAGGGCAAGGACGTGGTATACATCAGAGTGATATTATCTGTTCCACTGTTGGGTGGATAGAGGAAGCCAGTCAAACTCTTGAATATGGAAAGAATTATGAGGGATACTGGACTGGAGAGCTCTTTGTCAAGCAGGTATGGGCTGGCATTACAGATATTGATGCCTCAATTTATTGACTCATTTTCCAGCTCTGTGAAAAAATAATCCCTGCATTTGAGCATATTCATGGATCATGTGTCACCATTATATTCCATTTTGCTTGTTCAGCAGATTGTTTAATACCCTTATATTTGGTATTAAAATCAGTGGGTAGGTTTATATGCAGCATATATCTGTATATAATCTCACAGGGAGCATATCCCATTGATTCACTAGTACTACTATTTATAGTGAATTCTACCATTGGGCAATGTTCTGCCCAATCCCGCTGATTGTTGGCAACTACTGTTCTTAGTATTTGCCCAATTGAACAATTGGCTTGTTCTGTTGCTCCATCAGTTTGTGGATGGAACGAAGTAGATATTAATAGTTTAGTACCTATTAATCACTGTAATTCACTCCAAAATATTGAAGTGAATTTAGAGTCAGGATCTGTTATGATTGACTCTGGTAGTCTATGTAATTGAACTACCTCCTTCAAATACAACCAAGCTACTCCTCTGGCTATAACTCATACATTTGTTGGAATTAAATGTACTTGTGATGAAAATCTATCAATGATTACCATAAAGTAATCATACTTTTCATTGTTAATTCTGTCCTCTGGTAATGGACTGACAAAATCAATACCTATTGAGACCCAAGGTCCACTAGGTATTGGCAGGCTATGTAGCAGACCTAATGGTCTATGATTATCGGTCTTGGCTGTTTGACACTGGCTGCATGACTGACAAAATGATTCAATATCATTTGCCATACTGGTCCACCAGTATGATCTATGAATATATTTCGCAGTTTTATAGGCTCCAAAGTGTCCTATAATTTTATGTGCCTGGTCAATTATAATTTCAACCAGTCTCCTCCCCCTTAAAACAGCATCCTCTGGGATGCAGAGAATACCTCTACCAAGTTGATTTTTGGTAAATAGCAGCTTGTCCCACATGGCAAATTGTTTATGCACAGAGACATCTGCAACAACTTTGGATAATAAGTTGTCATTATTATAGTTATTTCTAACTATATCAAGGAAAGAATTATCTCCTTTGATGTGCTGACACAAATTGACTTTGTCAGCACCAGAATTGAAAATGAGTACATTGTCTTCATTGTTAAGATCAATTTGTGTTAGATTGTCCACCATGACTCCTTTGTTCACGCATTGTTCGGATATGTTTATTGCTTGGATTGTTCTGTTCACCGATTGTGCTAGACTTAGTACAATCGGCTTTTTACTCTCCTTTGTTAAAAGTCCACTTTACTATTTCCCTATTTCTCTGTTCCCTATAAAGTCTTGCAGTAGATAGCGTACCACCTCAGTCAAGTATATCTTCACTGAGGTGAGTTACATATTTTATTTATCCTTTTATTTTATCATTACTTATATATTCATGTAGCTATTATATATTAGGTACTATTCATAACTATATAGTCAAGTATATCTTCACTGAGCTATTATATATTAGGGTCAGATTCTAACAGGTTATGGGCCTATTCGTCTCTAGCTATTGACGAAAATCTACCCTGATAGTGTTATACTGCGTGCCACTGTGCCACTTTAGTCTTCCTAAACCATGTCTTCACCACCTTCTACTAGTACTCCTGGTACTACTACTACCGTTCTATCCCTCGACACCACTTCGCCGTCCATCACTGCGATTCGTCACACCCAAGCATATACTGGCCCCAAGCTAGACAAGCTCAAGTCCAATTACAACATCTGGCTGAAAAATGCCGACTTGTTCCTAACACTAGCCGGCTGTATCGGTTATGCGAAAGGCACCATCTCGTGTCCCGGATCGAACGAACCACGTGCACTCACTAACTGGCACGCGAACGATGCACTTACTGCGGCTCTTATCGCCTCGACAATTGAAGTTTCCGAATGGGAATTTATCAATCGCGAACTTGGCGCATCTAGTTGCTGGACCAGCCTAAAGACCCGCCACCAAAGTGAAGGACCTATTCGTCAGGTCCAGCTACTCCAGGAGGCCCTCACCACCAAATGTACGCGAGACACGCCTCTTCCTACCACGGCTGAAGCCATCTGCAAGGCCGTCGATCGCGCATATGAAATGGGTGACATTAATCAAGATCTTTTGAAGTGTATCGCACTGCTCAGTTCCCTCAGCGATTTCCCACACCTACGGTCTATGATCACCCGAGACCTTAGTGCTGCAACAAAATCAAACCCCTTCACATCTGCCCACTTGCGTCGGTACCTCGATGGAGAACAAGCCTTGATGAATTCAGATGCGAAAACTACACCGGACCCTCTTGTACTAGCGGCACAATCCAAACCTGGAATGGTCGTTTGCAGTAATTGCAAACACAACGGCCACATCGTCACTTACTGTATCTCCTCAGGAGGAGGTATGGAAGGTAAGACAATTGAGGAGTCCAAGCAAGCACACCGTCAACATCGTGAAGCGAAGAAGGCAAAGCCGCCTGGGTCTACACAACTGTCGAAGAGCAAAATCTCTGTTATGGTACAAGGTGCCGATGGACATGTATACATCATGAACGTCAACCCTGAAGATCTCGTCACGCCCTCTGCTCCTGCCAATGAGAACTTCGCCGGAATTGTAGAGTTCTCTTCATTACCATCGGATACCATAGGCACTACAACGAGCATATCCAACTCAGATACCCTGGAATACGAAGGTTTCCTCGCCATCGAAGGGGACCTCCATACGTCCATTGACTGGAACAACTGCAATCGCCAATTAGACTCAATCCTGAATGCGTCCGATATCACTCCTATATCACAGACCTCATCCACAATCACTGGACACAAACTACCGTTTTGGATGGATACTGGGGCCAGCGTTCATATATCACCCGAATGAAGTGATTTCATAACACTGCGTCCGATACAACCTCGAGCTGTAAAAGGACTTGGAGGTACTTCCGTAATGGCAATAGGGTTAGGGGACATCAAACTTCGTGTTGGAAGAGGAGCGCACCTCATCCTCAAAGATGTCTTATTCATTCCTCATGCCACTGTTCGCCTCATATCCGTGCGCTGCCTGTCTCGAGACTCAAACTCAATTAGCCATTTCGACGAGATGACCTGTTGGATTACAAATAAATCCTCCGGCACAGTCATTGCGCAAGGAAATCTGCTCCCACAGAAAAACCTCTATGCTCTCAACCTCCATTCAAGCACTGCGGAGCATGTCTACGCCGTTCAGAACATTCCAACCCTTGAAACTTGGCATCGGCGTCTCGGTCACGCAAACTACCAAGCTATAGTCAACATGACCAAAAGCGGTCTTATCAAAGGTTCGTCATCCCTACTCTCTCTCACACCGACTAAATGTGACTCTTGTGTTTTGGGCAAACAGACCAAGAGCTCAGTACCGAAGGTGAGAGAGAGTGGGATAGGACATAGAGCGACCAGAAGGCTGGAGAAGGTCTGGGTAGACTTAAATGGACCTCACGATGTAAAGTCCCGAACCGGTAATCTATACGTAATGAATATCGTTGATGATTTTTCCAACTTTGCATGGTCCATTCCACTTAAGCATAAAAATGAAGCTTTTCCTCTATTACAAGCTTGGGAGCGTGCTAGGGAAGTTGAGACCTCACTAAAAATCGGCACTTACAGGACTGATAATGGTGAACTAAAAAGTAACGAAATGCAGACCTGGCTTTTAGGACGAGGGACCAATCAGGAATTCACCGCTCCATACACTTCAGCTCATATCGGACGTGTTGAACGGATGCATCGAACTCTAATGTCTAAAGGTCGGACTATGCGGATATATGCGGATCTTCCCGCATTCTTATGGGATGAGTTTTATTTGACAGCTGCTCATCTACATGCTAAGACAGTCACAAAATCACTGGATGGGCGTACACCATGGGAGCTCTGGTATGGACGGCAACCAAACTATTCCTATATGCGAGAGATTGGCTGCCGTGCGTTTGTATTAATACAAAACAAGCATAACCCCAAAATCTATGAACGGTCAGTTGAGTGTGTACTCGTGGGATATGATGCGAAATCAAAAACCTACCGTTGCTACAACCGGGCTACTAAACAAATCTATAGCTCGTATCATGTACGGTTTATCGAAAGCCATGATGGCCACTTACCTCATCGATCACCAAGTCCACAAACCGGCCCAACGACTCTCGAAGAGATACACAATAGCGGAGTCTCGGAACCTATCAATATTGACGAAGAGGACGATAAACCAGAACATATAAACCCATTAGACTCACCTGAACATCCTTCCACCGTCTTAGTCCCACCTTCTAACGCGACTACGCTCCGTCGTTCTAACCGGATACAAGAACTCGATCCAGCTGCTCCCTCGCATCTTGACACTGTTATGCAAAACGTACGTGAGAGCGCTGCTCGGGTTAAACAAGCCAAAGAAGAGCGTAAGCAAGCCTTGAAGGACTTACGGGAGCAAAACAATAACAACGTACCCCAAGAAGGCGTCAATAATGAGGAGGAAGCGATAGAGGAACTTCGAAGTTTATTTAGCGACCTAGACCTCGGCGAATTTGGGAATGGCAGTACTACAGCCGCAGATGAACTGTTCGCCACTATTGCTGATCTCTCGGGACTCGATCCCGCATCAATAAGCTTCGATGAAGATCCAACAACATGGGAGGAGGCGAAGAACTCACCTGAAGCAGAAAAATGGGAAGCAGGCTATCGAGAAGAACTCCAATCCCTAAAGGGCATGGGAGTGTACAAGCTGGTGCCTAGATCAGAAGTCCCGCCTGGGCATAAAATTAAGCAAGGAAGACCGATATTTTTGACCAAACGAGACGAAAATGGCTTACCAGTGCGATGGAAAGTCTGAGTTGTATTCAAAGGGTTCGAACAAATCTATGGAAAGGATTTTTACAAGACAACCTCACCTACAGCGCGCATGGAGTCATGGCGTATCCTGTTACACATAGCAGCAAGTCTTGGCTGGGATGCACAGCAGATAGATGTAAAGACCGCTTTCTTATACGGCTTATTACCTGAAGACGAGACCCAGTACATGGAGCAGCCCATTGGATTTAAGGAGGAGGACAAGGAAGATTGGGTATGGAAGCTACAGTGTGGCCTTTACGGGATGAAACAGAGTGGCCGAATATGGAACAAGACCATGAATGAACAAATGCTTCGATGGGGTTTCCAAAGACTTACGGCTGAATCATGCATATATGTTTGCAAGTCTCCTTCTGGAACAGTGATCGCTGCAGTCCATGTCGACGATTTCCTCTCCATTGCTAGTGACAAGGAGGAGAACGAACGTTTCAAACGTCAAATGCGTGAAGTATGGACTATATCAGACTTAGGTGTCACCAGATTTATAATCGGCATAGCAATCCAGTGGGATAGACCACGGAAAATGGTTTCCCTCTCCCAATCAGCTCTCATTGACAAAATTATCCATCAATTCGGTCAGACAGACGCAACACCTATCTCTACCCCTATGGACCCAGGTCTCAAATTGTGCCGCGTCATGCGAAGTTCACTCACTACTGACGAACAAGAATCCCTCGCAAAGATTCCCTATCGTTCTCTCGTCGGATGCCTACTGTACCTTGCGATAGCCACCCGTCCTGATATATCCTATGCCGTACAACAATTATCCCAGTACCTTGATTCCTACTCTTTTATCCATTGGAATGCAGCTATTCGCGTGATATGGTATCTGAAGGGTACTCGTGACCTCAAATTATGGCTTGGCGGTGAGAATTTCAGACTACTTGGTTTCACTGACTCCGATTGGGCAAACTGCCTAGACACCAGACGGAGCGTTGGTGGACATGCCTTTTCCCTTGGATCTGGTATGGTCTCGTGGAACGCTCGAAAACAGAAAACGGTAGCCGCCTCCTCGTGTGAAGCCGAGTACATCTCTGCATTCGAAGCTGCAAGAGAAGGCATATGGCTGCGAGCACTTCTTGCTGGGCTAGATTTTAAAGCTGACCATCCTACCACCATCCTCTGCGACAATAACACTGCTATCAGTTTATCCGAAGATCCACTCCTTCACGCTCGTGTTAAACACATCGATATTAAGTACCACTTCCTTTGAGAACGGGTTCAATCTGGCGAACTGGTCCTCACATATATTAACACCAAAGATAATGTAGCGGACATCTTCACGAAGGCTCTAGAAACCACTCAATTCGCACACCTTCGTAAATTCCTTGGATTACAGTGATCCTACCTGACATCCATGCGAGGAGGAGTACTCACGGTGAGGAGGAGTGTTAGATTGTCCACCATGACTCCTTTGTTCACGCATTGTTCGGATATGTTTATTGCTTGGATTGTTCTGTTCACCGATTGTGCTAGACTTAGT
>KN837356.1:46849-57430 GCA_000827215.1 Sphaerobolus stellatus SS14 | reverse complement strand
GTAAAAGGAAAGTATGAAAATTAAAAATTAAATTAATGAAAAGTGGACGCAATAGCAAGCACACCAATAATAAGCAGGCCTAAACCAATCACAAAAATATACATCCACAATTCCTCCATCAATTCCTTCCAGGTCTGAGATGGGCTTTGATGAGCTTCTCCAAGCTGTTGAGCAAGGTGGCGAGTGGGGGGAGGATAGTCATGAGTGGGTGGAGGTTCTGCAGTTGTTACTGATGTAGGTGGGGGAATAGGGAGTGATGAGTTGGGAACGATAGTGGAAGATGGAGATGGTGGTGAAGATGGCGATCGTGAGGGAGATAAAGAGGGAGATGGTGATGATGATGAGGGATCGTCAGGGAGGAAATGATCTTCAAAAAAGGAGGCTGGAACTGGAGTCATAACTGTCTCTTCAAGCAAACCTTCCCTATGCACCAAAATAGCAAAGAAATCCATGTCATGGCTGGTGTCCTGCCTGGCTATGGGAATCCTAGCGATCAACATATAAAATTGATTATAAAGGATGACATATTGGTCTCTTGCATATGGAGGCTGGAATTGGAAGTATGAGAGCTGCCTGATCTCTGTCCATCGCATAGGTCTGGGAGGCATGACAGTGGCACAACGAGGACTGATGGTGCGCATGATCCGAAGTATGGTGACCGATCGATTGGTCTCAAAGCCTGGTAAGAGGATCATGTTCTGGCTGATTGGAGTAACCGATGTCGACATAATGGGGATAGAGGCAGGGGTGTGGGAGTCGTTTGGATGTTAACATCGAGGTTGGGAGCCAATCAAAGTTGTGTGTGGAATTAAGCGCTGACAGATGGTTGATAGCGCTGTTCAAATCTGAGTCAAAATATAAATAGAATGGATGAAAACAAAACAAAAGACAAAGATAGAAAATGGATAAAATCATGGAAAAACGGAAAATAAACATCACTGAAAGATCAGAAAAATATGAGGGAAAAATAAAAGATGTGAGAAGAACAAAACAATAAAAGTGCGAAAAATAGAGGAAAATAGCGAAAATAAAGGTGAATTCGGAATATGTTTGTCATCGGATATGATAGATGTTGGTAGTCCATGTAAGCGGACTACCTCTTGGAGGTAGATCCAAGCTACTTCCTTAGCTGTTATGGTGGTCTTTGTTGGGACCAAATGCGTCTGAGACGTCAGACGATCTATTATGACTAGTAAATAGTCATGCCCGTTGGACACTGGTAATGGTCCAACGAAGTCCATACCGATGGATTCCCAAGGTTGTTCGGGAATAAGTAGAGTGTGTAGAAGCCCAGTGGGCTTCTGATTGCTAGACTTGATTGTCTGGCATCTTCTGCAGGAGCTGCAGAATGCTTCTACGTTGGCTGTCATTGACGGCCACCAGAAGGATCCTTGAATATTTTTCAAGGTTTTGAAAGGACCAAAGTGTCCTATTGTTTGGTGGGCTTGGTCGATCAGGACTTCGCTGATCTTCCTTCCCCTCCAAAGAGCATTCCTTGGGACGCATACAACTGAATGACCAAGACCATTCTTAGTCCCAAGGAGATCTTCCTTTGGTGCAAAGCGTGGATGTGCTTTTACATCCAGTAGTACTCTCGCACAGAGGGTATCATTGGTAGATGCAGGAATGAATACCATTTTCAAGTCGATATAAGACTCGACTCTAGTTCTGAGCGGTATGCCATCCGCACCAGATTATATAGCGAGGACATCATCATTGTCCTCAATATGGGGAAGCACAGTTGCATCCGGTGTAGATGAATTCTGGTTCATCTCATTAGCTTCCAGGATCCTATCTTCCTGGATCTCCAGGAGACGCTGTGAGCGTCTTAGGGCATTCAAGCAAATTTGAACAGCACATTCAATTGGGAGGGTATCTCCCTCAGGATCGAGCTTTTGACCCATCTCAACGAATTTATCTTCGTCACAATGATCTGTTAATAGATCAAATTCATGGTAGCGTGATAAACCATCTGCTACCCAGTTGCGTTCCCCTGGAACGTGTAATGTCTCGTAATTAAAGCGAGACAGAAACTGCATCCATAGGACTTGCCGTGGTGACAACTGTGGTGCAGTTTGGAAGTATGACAGGCCAGCATTGTCTGTCACGAGGACGAACTTCTGTCCTAGTAATTTGTCTTGCCATTTGGCAAGGGCTTCGACCGCGGCCAGAGTTTCTTGCTCAGGCACAGTGTAATTATGCTGTGCCGTATTGAACTTCCTGGATAGGAAGCCAGCTGGGCAACAAGTCTCCCAGTCTTTGCCTTGGCTGTACATGGCGCCAACACCTGACTGACATCCGTCAGTGATAACCCATATGGGTTCGTCCAAATCAGGATTGATCGGCTTAAGTATAGGTGATCGACATGCCAGCAGTTTTATCTGCTGGAAACACTTCTCATAAAGAGGAGTCCACAGGAATTTCCTGTTATTTTGGGCAGCAGCCGAAAGAGGGGTGCTATATGCGGATATATCTGGCATGAACTGCGCCAGATACTGGACTAGGCCCAGAAACCGTTGGACGTCTTTATGTCCTAGGAGTGTGCCATTCTCGGACCACTCGCATTTTATCCATGTCTGCATGGATACCCTTATCATCTATGATATGGCCTAGACAGTCCATATGCTCAGAGTAAAGATCAGCTTTACTTGGGGAGAGAAACAATTGAGATTCTCTAAGGGTTGCAAAGACTATTCCGAGGTGTTCCTCGTGATCCTCGATTGTATTTGAGAATATAAATATGTCGTCCAAGTAGACATGGATGAATAGGCCAATGTGTGGCCTGAATATAGCAGTCATTAATCGCTGAAAAGTTGAAGGAGCATTACAATCTCCTTGTTGCATAACTTGGCTCTTGAATGTGCCATAAATCGTCGAAAATGTAGTTTTATTGACGTCTTCAGGGACAACCCTGATTTGCTTGTATGCTTCAGACATATTGAGCTTCGAGCGATATTTCACTCGTGCGACATCATTTTGGATGAGGTCCATATCTGGAAAGGGAGTAACATCTCTTTCAGTATTTGCGTTCTGAAGTCGCAAATCAAATACTGTTCTCAGTATTTCTTTCAATTTCTTGAATATGCATAGCATTGGCACGGCTTGCAATGCAGAGGTTGGTTCCCACCAACCAGCCTTGAGATAGCGGTCTATCTTGGCGTGTAGCTGAGGTCACAGTGCCTCAGGGCATTTGGGTAATCAATAATTAAATTGTTTATCGGGATCAATTAACTTGATCCTATGATTTACCTCACGCATTGGGGTAATTCCAATGGTATGTCGCCGAACAGATCGACATATTTCTCCTTCCATTGGGAGCGGAGATGACTAAAGTCGTCTTTCGTAAGCTGTAGGCTTACTCGTACAGTAGAAATAATTCTTCTTTCTTTTCGATTGAACATTTCAATCCCACTAGTAGGGGCTATATCCCTACTAGGAACCTTGATAGGTTCCTGCGATGCTGATCGATGTGATCATCTATTATTTCGAATATTAGTTTCGAAAAGAATGACTAGGAGTAGTCTTGCCTATGAGGACATGGTGGTCCTCAGTGATATTGTTGTTTACAACGATATTAGGGAGGGTGTTCTCTTCAATCGAGACACCAGAATGATTCTGGTTATTGAGTGACTTCCTATAGTCACTCACGCTTACAGTAGCTTTAGTACTGTAGGAGTTATCGTCATGATGGGTAGGATATCCATCATGGATGACTATATCGTCGTAATAGTTTACGACATTAGTAGTGCTTAGAGCACTATTAATGTCTAAGATGACATTGTAAACATCTTCATTGCATACATAAGGTTTGTCCCTATATATGCGTCGAAGCATGTCTAAGGGTCGTTTGATACGACCACAGTAAGGTAGCATATATGCTACCATGCTTATAAGCTTTTGTAGTTCCTTCGCCGTATGGGGAACGGGAATGACTAGAAGTTCGTTCTTAATTGTTTCGGAGGCGGGTTCCTTCGTATTGTTGGATAGTTGGTCAACTATCGGTTCAAGGGGCTTTCCCCCTTGTAGTGTCGCTTTATTAGCCGACATTCCATGGATCTTGGCCTCGTTTGAGGTTAGCCATACTGATAGATCATTATCTATTGTTTCCCCATTGATTACAATGGACCCTAGTCCGTTAAAGTCTATATTGGCTTTAACTTGTCTTAGGAATGGGGTTCCTAACATAATGTCATAGTAATCGATGTTGGCAATATCAAACGTTTCAGTGTACGTTTGTTGTCCTACGATGATATCTGTAGTTGCAGTATAGTAGAGTTTCGCTCTACTCCCTTGGAATGCTTGCTGTATTCCAATAGGTTTCGGCAGCTTGTGCATGCGGATCCCAGTTGCTCGCGCAAACTCGGAAGACATTATTATGCCTTTACAACCACTGTTGAATAGGCAGCGGGCTTTGGTACCTCCTACTAGGAAGTACCCTGCGATCGTTAATAGATTGTTTTTAGACCGAGTAGGTCTTGTGGTCTTCATTTTGACCGTATGATCATAGAGGGGTTCCCCTTCTTTGGCTATTTTAGCCTTCCTGGCATTTGCCGGGCCAATGGGTACAACTGCTGCTACCCTTGCCATATCATGGCTATATCGAACCGAGTTAACTCGGCGAAGCTGGTCGTCATCAGACCAGTCGAATTCGCTGGGCTTGCTGCCCCAGCTATGTTGATCTTCTGATAGATCAAGTTGATTATCGTAGTCTTCATTATGATACTCGTCCTCAGTAGAACGTTCATCATCAATTGGATCATTGATGTCATGGTCAGTATTATCGAGCTGTTCTGTAGGTGAGTCCTCTATGTGGACAGCTCCTACGCAGCGGGCCCTGATGGGCTCAGGGCAATTGGGCTTGATGTGGCCCAATTTGCCACAATTATAGCATTCAATATTATTACGGGACGAGTCATGATTTGTCCATTGCCTATTAATAATAGGTGGCCCAGCCCCGCCAGGGGTATTGGATGAGTTTCTATTAACTCCAGAGGGTCCGATACTGATTGATGGACCCTTGTTGATCTCACCTGATTTGGGTGGATCAGCACGACTCTTGGTCCTATCAGGACCATTATTCCTAGGCCTGCACCTAGTGTTGGACAATATGTTATCGTCCCGTCCACTAGTACTAGTCGTTGGTTCGCTGCTGTGAACCCCAATATCATAGCGGTTAGCATCTTCAAGCTTAACTGCTTTCAGATACAACTTATGTATTGTCTTTTTCTCAGGGTCATACCCTGCGTGTAATAGCAGGGATTGCAACTCTGGTCGTAGATTATCTATGAACTTCTTACGAAGTGAATATGTGTCAGGTCGTTGGACCATTTGAGATGCATATAATTCGAGTTCGGTAGCAAACTCTTGCACGCTAAGCATGCCTTGTTTGATAAAATCAAACTTGTTAGACGCTTCGCGTCTTGCCAATGAAGGGATATACTGGCCATAGAGGCCAGTCACGACTTGTTCCAAGTCCATGGGAGTACCTTGGTACTTCCTGGGTTCAACTGTTTTGTTGAACCATTTGAGGGCTTTGCCCTCTAATCTCGTTCCTAAGAACGATACCTGATACTTATATGCATCAGGGCCTAACATGCTATGCATGTCTAGCCATTGTAGGAGACCCTTGACAAAGGTCTCAAGATCTTTGAAGCTCTGTTCCCTGCTATACTTGTCAGGGGGAGTTACTTTAACTCCAGCTTTGGCTAATGGAGATTTCTCCATTGTCGTATGTACATTTTGGTCAAGCATATACCTGACCATTCGTATGAGAGCATTATCACTCTCACTATTGGACATATCTAGTATGTCCCTATCATCCGGCTGTAGGAAGGGTACAGACCCTTCCTGATGATTCCTGACAGTGGTCTCACTGTCAGTGTCATTGTCTTCGATGCCATTGAAGGGAGCGTGTCGTACGCTCTTACGGGGTTTATCCCGTATCTCAGGTTCCCTAGTATTCTCGCTAGGTTGGATCGATTGATATCGATCCTGCGGATTTAATAATCCGGCTTTACTCAGTCTGAGTAATTGCTCATACTCCATACGAGTGCTTCGGGCAGCCGTTGCCGCCTGGTTCAGGTGGTCTGCAGGTGCTTGGTCTGCATATAGTCATTCTAGAACGGCAGTCTTGGCCAAGAGTTCGGTCCGAGCTCTACCAATCACTTGCTTGGGATTGGATCTATTATTAGATCCCCCAGTTGATGGTATCAACTTGGGGTCAACATTAGGTTGGTCACTTGTTGATTCTTCATCAATGTTCAACCAATTGCTTGGTCGTTCAGGTTGAGGACCCAAGTCCTCACTATTAGAATCCTTGTGAGGATCCCTAGGGCGAATGCTCGACTTGCCCTTGGCAATAGTCGGGTATTTCTCCCTGATCGTGATTAGTTGCGTTTGCAAGGCTCTAGTCCTTGCCTTGAGTAGGGCTGCACACGGGTATGAGGTACCTGCGGGTGTACCCAAGAAAAAACCCGCAGGTTTTTTCACCTGTATGCACAGGTACCTGTTGCACAGTTACCTGTACGGATGGAGGTCTCGCATTCTCAAAAAGCCAACACCGCCGGGTACCCGTGAGCACCCGTGGCAGTTTATTCTTATATATGGGTAATGTTGCCAAAGTTCGGTTTTGGTTCCGAACCGAATTGAAACCGATGGTTCTGTTTAAAATAGCAATGGTTCGAGACCCTGACTGTTGCCTAGTGGTGCATCCGGGTTGTAAACCGGTCTCACTCCGCTGAACCGTGGTTCCATAGGGTATTTTTCCTTTTCCACTTGTCTTCTCATGAGTCAGTCAGAGGAGCAATCCCATATGTTGTATCATATATAGGCATAATTACTAGCAAGAAACAAGTGGATTTGGGGCCTGCTTTTTGAAAGAATCAATGATGATAAAAACAGTGTGACACCTCTGGTACAGTGTGATACCGCTCGGTGCTGTCACGCTCCTGCTATCTATGGTAGGGACTGGTTCTGGTGGGCTAGACTGGTTCTGGCGGGCTAGACTGGTTCTGGCGGGCTAGACAGGTTGGGACCGGTTTATAAATAAAACCAAACCGACAGGACCAACTAATAAATGGTTCGGTTTGGTCAGTCTATTATTGGTTTGGTTCGCGGTTTAATCCGACCCACATCGATTCGTTGGCAACACTATATATGGGTCCCTCTGAGTCTCACACTGTATCTGCCAGTAGCTACCAATAGACGACCACTCCTAACTAAAATAATAAGCTAATTTTTCGGAACTGCCAAGCCCTCAGTCACCTGCTGCTTCTCTTTACCTCTTTTCGATTTACTTCCAAAACTCTTTACCAATTCTGCTTCAGGTATCAGCCCAGGCAGCGTAGCCCAAGACCCCAGCACAGTCCCGTTCCGAGTGGTGGTGTCATTCAAAGAGTGACGCAGGCGAGAGACCATCAAGCGCCCTCGGGAGAATGCCCGCTCAACATCTACAGAGGTGGCTATAATTACAGCAAGATTAGTTATAATAATAATATAATATTTTATATTGACTTACCGGGTATGCTCAGAATATCCAGCCCCATCTGCGCCAACTGACTGCCTGATGCTAGTCTTGCATTCCAATATGCTATGGGATCAGCACATGTAGTATCAGGTGGTGTCGACAGGTACTGGTCCAATTCATCCTTGTTGACATCCAAGTTGAAGTTGTCAGCATCGGCAAAAAAGGCCGCTGCACCCTACCAGATAAAAAAACAAAGATTAGCTCAGGAACATCTTAATCGCAGGAAATACTCACAGTTGGTTTGGCCTTCAAAGTATGTGCCACCGGTGAAGGTTTATATGCCTTCCATTCTTTTTTCAACAATCTCAAGGCTTCATTATGCCAGACTGCAGTCCATTCAGCCTTGGCAAAATAGGAATCTTTGTATCGAGGATGGAGCACTGCAACAGACTTGAATTTGCGAGGGACAAAAATCAAATGACAATAGTACGTACACATGGCGATCCTATAGAAGGATGTATCATCTGTCTTGGCATAATATTTATCGATGATCTTGCGGGCTCAAGCAGCGGCGATCCGGACGGCTATGTTGCTCTCCTTGTTGTCACGATAGGAGTCAAGGGCGATGGTAAGGCTATCCATGAATGGAATTACCTGGTGGATAAGCGGGATCTTTGATACAGACATCCGTTGTGTGGCATAACGGAAACACTACAACCTGGTTTAGTAAACGTAAGAGTAACTAATATATATAGCTCACTTGTAGTAAAGGTAGCAATGCCTTCACAAGAGCCCATTCATCCTCGGTAAGCTTCAACAGATCCAAACGTGGACGTCCACGAGTATTGAACTGTGCAGCCATGCAGACATTGTCAAGGAAAGGCTGAAGTTCAACCCCACGCTCGAGGGTGTCCGTCAAGCTGTACCACTGGACTTCAAAATATCGGATTACTCCCTTGAACGGAATATGGGGGAATTCAAGCTTCCACTGAGCCTCCAGCTCAGCACGTATTGCTGGAGAATGGAAGAATCGGATACACAGTGCTTTGAACTGCAAGTAAGATAATTAGTCTGGTGTATACAATCAGAATAAGGCACAACGCACCTTGAGCATAGCTCGCTTGAGCTTGGCAATATCTTCCTGGGCTGCATCAATATGCAGCTCGTAAAGCTGGGGTAGCTTGTCGATTGCATCAACATCCGCCTTTTCTGCTGCTGTGCGACCAGGATCTTCTTCCCACTCATCAACGTCATCATCTTGACTGCCATTTGTGCTCACACGAGCTTCTTCTTCTTCAGCAGCTTGCAATGCAGCTTCAAGTTCGCTGTCAGTGATGCCTTGGCGATCCTTCTTTGTTTTCGGGATGAAGAGTGATATAAGAGCCTATATTCTATATTAGAGTCAAGTCAAACTGCAACAGAATGTTCTAACTTACCTTAACAGCGAGGTTGATTGTGTGGGCAAAACACTGCACCCATGCAGTTTTGCCCTTGAAAGTTGGGATGTGCTTCACCAGGGTCTTGCAAAGGGTTTGGTTGTTGGATGCATTGTCCGATGTCAAGGCTTGTACCTGAAATCCCATCAGAAACAAGTTTGTACTACAGTAGGTGATTAGACTTACTTTTTCGGCAATACCATAGTCTTGCAAACATGCAGCCAACATCTCTGCAAGATATTCACCGGTATGCCCCTCGAGTAGCCTGAAGATCATGATTCAACATCAGTGTCAGAAAAAGAGTATAAGTTGTAAAACTCACCTTATGAATTCGAGAATAAACGCCTCAATATGTCCATCACGGACATATTGAATAGTGATGCCCAGGAATGAATAGACTTGAGGTGACGTCCAGCCATCAACTACAATATGTATCTTTCCATTGACATCCTGTATTGAGTAAGGTAAGCTAGAGAACTGTGCTGTGCACGCATTGTACATACCATGAGATATTGTTTGACATTCTCCTTCGTCAATGTAAACATCTCGCCAACATCTCGTGCAACTGTGGTTCTGCTGACAATGTCAACCCTCAAGTACAACATCTTGAAGATCTCCTGCAATTCAGCATCATGAATAATCTTGAAGGGACGGTTACGGCGTGAAACCCATAGGGCAAGGAGATAGCGGAAACGGCCAGGGCTATATGAATGGCCATGGACATATTCCTTTATCACATCTTGTTCCGGTTTTCTCTTCACCGCCTTGCAGACCGCAACATGGTCATTGAGGTTGTGTGTCGATGTGTCATGTCGAACACGACTAAGGATTCGTGATGGGTCACTGGAAACCGAGTCAATAATGCCATAAATACATATGAAGATCGTTACATACTATTTGCACTGAAACTGGTAATAAACCTCTCCGTCTATGGCCTCCTTGATCATAGGGGGCATAAGGAAGTGTTTGTACGCCTCAGCCTTCCATCGTTTGAGTTGCAAATCTAGAAGAACTTGTTAGTAATAATGACCTCTCGTAGAAAGAACACATACCACGAATCTCTACATTAGAGAACTTTGTTATGTCGTACTTGGCGAGGAAGGATTCCTTCTCCTTACTGGTAGTCTTGATAGTTTTTCGCTTCTTCCGCACAGGCTCCTCAGCCATGTCAGCCTCACCGTCAGTCAGTTGTGAGGATGGGATCTCGCAAACGACATCAGCATCGCTGGAGGCTGCTGTGCTTGCTGGGCATTTACGTTGAGAGCTGGGCATGGAGACTTGTGGAGATGCGCACTGCGAAGTGCAGTCAAAGAGGGAGGGATAAAGGGGGATCAATGTCGAGGAGGGAGGGGAGAAGGCGTCAGGCGGCGTTGGCTGAAGAGAAAGGACTTGGTGCAACACAACGTCAAAGAAGTTGGGATGGGATGGGGTTGAGGATCGACTGGGGTTGTTCTGGAGGGTAAGGTTGACAAGCGGAAAGACCTGCTGTGCAGTCTTATTTTTCAGATAACACGTAATGTATACAGATGGATATACACACCGTTTAGTCACCGGCGAGCTGTCGGTTGTCCGTGGTGGATGTGCAGAGGTTTCAGCCATAACGACCTCATGCTCCAGTACTATTACTGCCTGTTTGATCATTTGATCATATATCTTTGCTGTTCATACCCGAGACTCTGT
>KN837356.1:27082-44228 GCA_000827215.1 Sphaerobolus stellatus SS14 | reverse complement strand
AATAGGCGCACCTTTTGCTAGCCTTCTCCTGATCAACTTCTTTAAGACTTTGAATCCACTTCTGAACCCTGGATGAGGCGGAGTGTTTGGCAGGGCTTGGTGTTACTAAGCTTTTAGTGTATCCCTGGACGAATCTAGCATTCTCAGGTACTTCCCAAGGCAACAGAGAAACGTTAGAATGTCCATCAGAAGCATCTTCACACTGAAACCTAGGTGAGTCCGGCATCTCTGAAGTATTCGGCCCGTTACCTTCTCCAAAGGTCCTGGTTCGATCGTTGTTTGCCTTTCTTCTTGAATGCCAGGAGACATTGACTGCCGAGAGTTGGGATGTGAGAGTTGGCCTTGGTGGGGCGACTGCTTATACTCACTTTTACCCTGCATTCTAACTCAACTTGTCGAATATCAACCTCAAATTCCATTAGAGGATGCAAGGGTAATATATCCTAGAATGGTGACAAATAGGAGCATACAGAAAAACTGAAATAACCTTGTAAACTTACGTCGCAAATAAAAGGGGAAATTTCCAGATTGAGCTCCACCCAGTCATGGAGATTCGGGTCAGTCGTCATGTCGAGTTTAGAAAGAGCAGCCTGGTTGCGATTAGATTAGCGAAATCTGCTGTACATATCTGTAGTAAATAGATTATTTCACCGTCTTCTTCTGAGACTGCCGGTACTCTCGTTGTATTTCAACTAACTGCGAGTGATTCCTGAAATAAATAAGCCCTGATACATAAATATACAAAAGTAATCCTACCTTTGATACCTTTCCTTACGTTTCTTTTTGTTATATTCTAAGCCATGTTTTTTTTTGGGAAAGTAACCATGAGGCATGGGCGAGGATGATAAAGGTGAGGAGGCTGGAGGGTATGGCGTTGAAGGCAAGATAAATATTCAGGGAAAGGTACATCGGGTGCAATAGATTTGATAGGTGCCAGAAATTGGTATTGAGATGTCGATCCGAACCAAATCCGAACAGAGTATAGAGATTCTGTGTTTCATTGAGAGCAAAAAGAAGATACCGGCTGGCCTACCTACGCAACGCGGCAGCGGACTCTGAGAGCGGAGTTCAAAATGCCTTCAAACTTCAAATCGTTCATCCTCACCACTATGCTACTATCCAGCCTAGCAATATTTAAAGGTGAGCAGTGCTCTGTACATTTCCAGCCAGTTAATCTTTGCTGACTATGTCCCTTCCTGCTATGCCTAGCCCTGTCCCGAATGCTCATACACGTCCAGGCCTTCCTTCCACTCCACCTTCTTCTCGTGCTATAAGTCCCATCCGGGAGTATCTCTCCGAGGCCAACGAGGCTGCTCTTGACCCCGCGGCTGAAGCAAGACTGCTGAGAAAGTTGATGGCAGATGGACACTGGTGGGGTGGTGATCAAGCCCCATCCAATGAATTGCCTGAAGGGCGTTGCAAACGTCGCCAGAAGGTTTTCGTGTCAACCATTGCGGTAAGTTTGTCTTTATGAATCGTCACATTATCAGTATATTAAACATCTCTTTTAGGCTGAGATTCTGAGGCGTGTACGTGGACTTGCTATCAAGAACGCTCGAGATGGAGTTATGAATAATGTGATTCAAGATCTTACCGTAACTGCTGGAGCACTCTGTTACCTTTACTCGATACTTATCAGCATTGCTTGTAGGCTATTATGATTTTCTATGCGGCAGCCACACTCGGGGGTAATGATGTGAGTAAGCACCTGAGTCGATGTGTTTGCTGACCCATGATATTCCAGGTTGCTCCCTACATCTACAATGCTGAGCTGAAGAAGCGAATTAACACGGTCTGCACTCCTCTTAATGGTGAAGAGGAAGTGTTACGCCTCCAGGAATACATACCCACCTTGACGAGGATAGCTCTCCATGAGCTCGTTGTCATAGGTACATTTTCATTTATTATTTCTTGAGCCATGTCTAACCAATTACTTGCATTTAGGTGGTCCATATGATCACGATTCCCTTCCCACCATCACCCGCCTCTACCCCCATTACTTTGGGCTCTTTGAGACTTATGTGTACAGCCCGATCTACCGCATCAGGCTCATCATCAACCTCTACGATCCCACCAGGGAAGCCACTATCATTGATGGTCTTGGCGAAGTGATCGCTGCAGTTAATCCTGGTGGAAATTGGGAGCCCTTGGCGATACAGGTAGTTCCTTATCCCTCGGTGAGCTATTCTTTGCATTTTGCCAATGCTGTCTTACTAGTTGACACTATAGGCTGTTCACAACCTCACAATACTCATTGATTGGGTTGATGGTGCCGCTGAGGCTGCCGCCGTTGAGCAAGTAGTCTTGGAGACACAGTTGGATAGACATCTTGAGGATGAGCAGTTGGCTTGTCGCCTTGCTGACAGCAACTCTCACACCCTTGTAGAAACTTATGATCCGGTGACCTGCCAATGGTACCCGAATGAGTTCTACAACCCCGTAACTGATGAGATCATTATCCCCAAGAGTAATTGATCTGTCTCTTCTTGTCCTTTTGCTTGCTTTGCTCTTTCTTGAAATCCTGTCACTAGTTAGACTTTAACCTAGTGCTCTGCTTCTGTTTGACGTACAATTATTTTTGTAATCAAAACTTGAATATACTGCTTTATTGTGGTTTACTCTAGTGACGGCATATGCTATTAAGAATATTGTTTGAGATAAGATTCAAAGGTCAAAGTACCTGAGAGTTGTGACTTGGTGATTTTGCATGGACTCCGTGATTGTATGGGGCTCAGCAACGTCCGATAGGCATTTGTGACGCTTACATAATCAAAAACACTAGCCGAATGGCAAACCGCCGTCATCCTCTCCTCGAGGTTGCTAAAGTACTTTGGAAGGAATAAGAAATTACAAAAAAATTACTAGAGTATACTAAAATAATTTAAACCAATAGGCATTGATTTAGTGCGAGAAGTTCCGTCTTTCGTAGCCTTCAGTGCAAACTAATGGACGCTAATGCATTATGTCAGCAACTTGAGTAGGTAGATCTTCAAAAGGTATCTAGTTCTTGCACGCTCAAGGAAAAAATTATCCGTGGTCTTTAAAAATCATTTTTTAGAATTCTTAACAATTTGTAGCGATGATTTTCTAAAATACACAATTCTGAACGTGTTACAATATGTAAGTTCTCTTTCAAAGACAATATTAAGAAAGTAATCCCAACAAAATATTTAATAGGCATATTCTTAAATTTTAAGTATCTCATGCAAATATTTACCTGACCTGAGCAGATGGAGTTATGCTGACCATTTTGCGAAGGCTGTTAGAGCCTGTGGGAAACCAGAGTCGGAGTTTAAAACAAATATACATTGCTGACCCCCAGATTGTATGATGAGCTGCTGCCATGACATTTGTTGGTGTGACATTGCTGATATGTTACTGTCATTGAATAATAACCTTAGGGAAGCCTCTGCTTCTTTATCTGAAGCATTTCCAGATAGACTGGAGGATGAAAAAGCGAAGTATTATTATTATTTAAATAGAGATATTAAGAAAGTAACCTGCAGGTACCCGTAAGTGTTCACCCGTGGTGTACAGGTACATAGAACTGATACATGTGGCGGATGGAGGTACAGGCCTTTGAGGTGGTGCTACCTGCAGGTATCACCCGCAGGTACACCTGCGGGTCACCCGTGTGCTGCCCTAGCCTCGAGAGCACTATTGCTCTCATTGGTTTCTGCCAATAGTTGAGCTGCTAGACGGCTCATGTTGTGGATGGAGGTTACTTCATCCATATGCTTGTTAATGGTATCGAGCATCTCTTGGATTTGGTTGCCAAGCACCAACTCCTCGAGGTCTGGATTGGCCGAAGCCGATTGTTCACTTGGCTCAGTGTAGTCTGAGTAAGTTTTAGGGAGCAGCGGGTCTCCGCTCGTGTCGTGAGGGTTGGGGGTCTGAGTGGGATCCTCAGTCGTTCCCCGTTCGCTTGCAGGCTGGGCAAGCTTGTCGGTGGCACAGGTGTTCCATGTCGTAGGGCAAATAATATTCGCCTCTGAGGCGGCTGATGCCATCTTACTGGGATCCTTGCCAGGATCCATGGTGGGGTCGTTCCCACCTATGACATAGGGAGTGCTGCCGCTGCCAGTGGCATCACCGGGCCCTGCAGGGACCTTGCCAACGGTTCTTCTCTTTGGGGCATTGAAACGAAGAATCGTTCCTAGCATTTGCAATGAATACATTTGATTGTATAAGACAAAAAAGTGTAAAGACTTGGTCTTTACTTTGGTTCGCTATTCACACCTGTGCAATGACTGTTTACAATATTATGTATTCAGTTACTAAGTAGTACAGGTATGGGTTAAGCTGAGTGGCGCTAGTCACCGACCCAGGTATATACTACAAAGTTACGTAAGGTAACTATATATGTTATGTAATAAAATATGTACCTATGTGGACACGCATATATGTGTCCATAGAAGTCCATAAGGACTTAGAGGAATTGACGCGAAGTCAATTCAATGTATGTACTAATATACATTAGATGCATATATGCATCTAGTAAAGTCTATAATGACTATGTACAAGGGAATATATATTTTCCCTTACATTTGGCTGCCCTGGCGTTAATCTTAGCACTTGGTGATTCCACAGGAATTGCCGTGCGGAACTTGATACTGCCCAATACCCAATCAATCAACGGATTGTAGTGGGTGAGCCAGTTGTGTCCCAAGACAACAACACAAGTAGAATCCAGAATAGTGACATAAAAAGTCATAAGGGTTGTAAACCTGTTCAGAAACGAAATATTGAGGTCCACAGCTTCTGTAATTACAGAGTTAATAGTACCATCAAGAAGAGACAAAGGTAATGGATCAATAGAATAAGTAACTATGGATTTGGATTTTATGAATTTTGGATCAATAAAACAATGAGAAGACCCTGAATCAACAAGTGTACAGAAAGAGCCTGAAATTGAAGGAGAAGTGAGCATAGGGGTTAAAGAAGTAACAGATGAAAGAGCAGAAGTGTTAAGTCTAAGAGTAATTGCTGTGCGGATTTGAGGATTAATGCAGTCCGACCGCGTGGAGTCCAATGGACTGGTCACTAGTTTTTCAACCCAGATGACTCTTTGGCTTTCACCTTGTCATCAGTCTTGGGCTTCTCCTCAGTGATGGAGGCCTGTGCCTTTGGCACCAGGCGGGGGTTAGAGCCAGATGAAATGTTCTGGTTCCACTTGGCCTTTCTGTAGTCTTGGGCAACATGGCCTTTGATACCGCAAACCAAGCATAAACCACCATCAATTCGGCGTTTCCGTTCGGCTTCTGTGAGTCGTCCGTCCGCACCAAGATGGCTGTTGTCATATGTCTTGCTAGAGCTAGCTCCAACAGTCGTAGTGGTGTTAGTCTTACCCTTCTTAGAGTTTGACTTGTTGTCCTTTGATTTATTGTTGCCAGACTGATTGCTATTCCCGGGCGGAGCTGAGGTCGTGGCCGCAGGGGGCTTTGGAGCTCCCTTTCGATGCAGATCCATAATCTTCTTATGGTTCCAATAGCATTGATCAATCTGTAAAATCATGGAATGTAAAGTCTCATAAGACTTTGGTATGGGGAAAACCCTATGGCGTTCTTCAAGAATCCAGTCAGGCATGGCATTCATGACCAAGCAATAATAACCACGGTCATTATATGCAGTCTTCGCCTTGTATTTGGCAAAGGAAATGAAGAACCGAGTAGCTTGATGGTGTTTCTCCATCTTAAGTTCTTCAAGGGCGGTTTCCACATCTTCCTCTGGGTCAGCTGTTCCAAAGTTGGCTTTGAGTTCTTCAACAAACTCAACCCAATACAATAGATATACTGGTTGATCGTCCTTGTTTGGATAATCAGCCATAACCACCAGCTCAAAGTATTCAAGTGCGGCACCCTGCAGGAAAGAGAGTGCAAACTAAATCTTTGATGTGTTGGATTTGTAAGTTTTGGCCTTTGACTTGAAACCAAGGAGCACAAGAATAGAAAGTTTTGAAGCTTTTCAGGGTTGGACCCGTCATAAGTGTCTGGGTCCCTAAGCTTGATGCCCTTTCTTACATTATCCTCATCAGAATCCTCATCAGAGTCTGAGTAATAGTAATGTCTCCTCCGGCAGTGATGTTTCCAGTTGCGATCGGAGCCACCGTCAGAATGATCAGGATTTGGGTCACCTCCACCTCCTCCTCCACCCTCAACAGGTGGTCTAGGAGACGGTCGGGGTGATTGTCGTGGTGTCCAGTCGGAAATCTTATCCTCTCTAGGGGGAGTTGGATCCCTTGGGGGTTCTGGGTCCTGGTTAAGATCATAGTCAGTTCCACTAGCAACACTCTGTACGCCTACAGATTCCACGTGGTAATTGCCTTGCACAGTATCTGAAGTCAGAGTGGTATCCAATGGTATGTCTTCAACTTGAACCCCTGTGGATATATTTGTTGTACCGGACATATCAGGTTGTGGCTGGGGAGTTCTGGATTTATGAGGATCAGCAACTAAGGGTTCAACTACCTGTTACATCCTGATATCTAGGTGTCACTTCGGACTCCAGATATAGTAGAACAAAGTAAGTAATACGGAGTTCGGATGATATAACTGAAAGGACTTGGCTTCAACTTATATGTTGCGCCCTTAACCGTATATGTTGTCCTTATTTCAGGATGAAGTCCAGACGAACAGAGGTTCGGAGTCTGATGATTGTCACAGACGAATCAGTATAAGATACTCGGAGACCGAGTATAGAAGAATGTGAAGAGGGATAGGCAGACGGAGGCCGGAATGAGTTAACAGATCAACGAAGTGGATTTGTGACTACCGAACCATAATACAATTGGGACTATTTATACTAAGTGGAGTTCGAGGATAAATGGGGAAATAGTCAGGGTCACAGAGATGAACAGATAACGAGGGAAATACAAATGAGCGTGGTTGGCTGGCAATAACATAAAGCGGAGGCCGATGAGAATATAACATAAAAGTCATGTGGAACATAAACACGTGAAATCATAAATGATGCTTGGCATCGATGACAGATAAGCAAGATAAGAAAAACAGAGATCCGAAGATAAAGAATGAATGATAAGAAGGAAAGTAAAGTCAGAGGTCCGACAACAAATAGAATATGAACAGAACATGAGACGAAGACTGAAATCAAAGATGAATAATATAACGGAGTCCAAATGAAATCAAAAATGAATAACATATTGGGGTCTGGGGTGGATATCGGGATCAGGTCTTGACACTACCTCTCCCTGTCTGAGAGTGTAACAAGCTTTCCGGTCGGAAAGTGAAGTTGCTGGTGGTGGTGAGTTGCTGAATCTGAATGCTGGTCTCTTGGCTGCTTCTATTGGTTTAGAAGTGTTTCTTGACTTGGATGTCATACGACTACACAGTAGGAGTCAGAAATACTGTTATGTCCTGATACGGAATACACCTGGTAAGCCGTGCAGAAGTAAGTTAATGTTTCCACACAGAACTGTCAACGACTTGTACTGAAGGGACTTGGCTTCAACTTGTGTGTTGCGCCCTGCTGAGTTGTAGGTTGTCCCTACTTCAGAGTTTATGACGAGAGTGAGATATAAGACAGAGCTGAGCGGGAATGAAACCCGAGCGGAGAAGCAGACAGAAGAGAGTTAACAGATAATACATGATTCGATTTCTGACTGGGTAAAAGTAGATACAAATGAGTGTATTTAACTATAATTAACCAAGCGGAGAAATAATGGATAAAAAGATAATCAGTGATAAATCAGAAAAACATGATTGGCATATGATGGTGCGATAATATGCCGAGCGGCAGCAATGAGAAAATAACGTAAATAATGAAGGGTCGATACATCAGCTGAGTTGCACACAAGATAACAAAACATGAGGCATCGATAAGACAGATAAGAAAGATAAACAAAATCTGGTTGGAAAATATATGAGAAATTAACGTTAACATATTAGAAGTGGAAATAAAGGCCGTGCGAGAATGAAGGCCACGTGGAAAAGGTCTGAACGAACGAATACAAAGTAAATGAGGCAAATGCATAGAACATGAATAATAGAAATAAAAGAAAATAATAGCTGTTCGGATCAATACTTGACACTTCCTGTGGTGTTATACATTTATCAAGGAGGCTGTTTTCACTAATCCTCCATTCACATCTCATTTTCCATATGAGGTGAGCACTTTTGGTGACTAGTATATGGTACAGCCAGTTATCATCACTGTTTGGCTTGCCCTCCCTTGTTTTGAAAGTGGCTGATGAGCTTCCTAATATCATTCCTAGCAAAGAAGTTGGCCAATTCTGTCCTGTCTTGCTCCATATTTTGCTGGCTATGTTCCAAACTGTTTCTTGACCAGTGGCTGGGCAGGCTGTTATGATGTGTTCTATTGACTCTGTCATCAGGCATGTTGGACATAGGGCTCTATCTTCATATTCAAGAATGTTCAGCCAGTAGGATCCCAATTTGTATGTACCATGTGTCCATTCCAAAGGAATTCTCTTATTTTTTTGATTTATGTCTTTACTTTCAAGCATATGCCATATCCTGCTTTCAATTGGTCTGGATTTGAAGGTTTCCTCTAGGTGATCCTAGATTCTTTCAATGTGCACACTTGTGGTTTTACAGGGGTGGCCTTGTTTGAGTAGTGATAGCAATTTATATAGGGATGCTTGTGTTGCTTTTTGTAGGTGCAGACCTTGATAAAGAGTATGAGGGTTGATATCCAGGTTCAGGGAGGTCAAGAGTTCTCTCTTGGCTCCTTCATCTGCTAGTCTATCTGCCCCTTCATTTCCAATGTTACAACTATGGCCCTTGATCTTACTTAGGGTTATTTTAGCACTTCGAGTTCTGAGGCAAGAGATGCAGGCTTGGATTAGGAGTGTTGACTACTCCAAATTATCTTTTATCTTCAGTTTGTGGGAGGTGGGTTGTGAGACTATTTATAATGTACTGGGAATCTGTGTAGATGATCAATTCTGTATCAGAGGGCATGTCTTGGATGGACACTAAGAGGGCTGCAGCCTCACCTGTATTATTTGTGTTATATTGGTTTGGAAATCTAATAGCTTTACTCTTTGGATTATTCTCACCATACCATATACCACTTCCTGTTGGGGCATTTACACACACATCTTGTAGGCAGGATCCACTGGTGTAGATGGTCTCAGTATGGGCATTTAGAGGGGGGGGTGGGCATATGTGGTTAGAGTGGAGTACATTGTTTTTTGCTAGGGCTTGAAAGCCTTCTCTGATTGAGCTGCAGATCGTGCTTGGGTTGAAGATTATTCCTGTATCTTCATCTTCTGCCTGAGAATCAGATTCCAGAGGTGCTTGGGTAGCTAAGGTTGGGAGTGATATGTTGCTGCTGGGGGTTATCAGGTGCCATTTTGCTGGGAGTTTATTTATCAATCCCTTGGCCACTTCATGGCATTTTTCAGGGTGAATACAGCCCTTCCTTCATAATGTTGTGCAGAGGGAACACTCACAGTGTTGAGTTTGATTGTGGTTTCTAGGGAAAGTTAGATTAGTATAGGCTTCTATGTCTCCTACTGATTTAATATTATGAAAGTGGCATTGGCATTTTTGCCATTTGCCATTCCACCTAAACTTCTTGATAGGTATGCTGGTGTAGAACAATATTGGGAGAGCTCTTCAGACTTCTGGTGTGAATTCTGGGGTGTCAAAGGTGATATTACATTCCTCAGCAACTTTAGCCATTTCTTGCAGGCTTGTTGGTAAACTGCTCCATTTTCTTCTCTGTTTGGGTTTCCAGCTTTGTATGAAGGAGTTTATTGCAGTGGTTTGTCCATCTGACATTACTTTCTTTGGTGCATTATTTCCAAATAGGTGGTCTGCAATGAGTGTCCATCAAGGTCATTCATTACCATAGTTTAGGTAGCTCTTGATTTTCATGAGGACAATGACCTTTTTCCTGACATTTAGGTCTAGCACTTTAAGCCCTCCCTCATTGGGTGGCCATGACATTACTTCAAAGCTTATGGGGGCATAGGTGTCGTGATCCCAAAGGAAACACTCTGTGATCTTCTGGATTTGGGAGATGATGTCTTCAGGTATTGATTGGACTGTTACGTCCTAATATCTAGGTGTTGCTTTGGACTCCAGATTTAATAGAACAAGGTAAGTAATTTGGAGTCTGGATGATATGAACTGAAAGGACTTGGCTTCAACTTATATTTTGTGCCCTTAGTCGTACGTGTTGTCCTTATTTCAGAATGAAGTCAAGATGAAGAGAGGTTTGGAGTCCAATGGCTATTGCAACCAACTCAGTATAAGGAAACTCAGAAACTGAGAATAGTGAAACTAGAAGAGGATAGACAGACAGAGGCTGGATGGAGCTAACAGAATAATGAAGTTGATTTCTGACTACTGAACCAGAATACATATGTGGCTATTTATACTAAAATGGAGCCTGGAAAATATAAGGAATAATAGTCAGGGTCACGGAGATGAAAACCAATAAGAAATGGAATAATGAATGTGGTTGGCTGGCAATTGTGAAAAGCGGAGGCTGATGAGAATATAACGTAAAAGACATGTGGAACATAATCATGTGAGTCATAAGCGAGGCTCGGCATCAATGAGAAGAATAAGTGTGATAAATGAAACAGAGTCTGAAAAATAATAAATGATAACAAGTGACAGAGTCCGAGAATAATAAGCAAACGAATGAAAATAATATAAAGGATCAGGAACCAATGAAATCAAAGATGAATAATGAATGTGGCGGAAGTGGAGTTCGAAGGAAAATGAAATATAATCACAATAAAACAAAATCAGGATCAGGGCATGATAGTAGCTCCTTAACGTCCAAACCCATGAGGATGTGTTCTGGATGTTCTTGAAACACTTCTTTTTAGCTGAGGTTCACCTGGGAAAGTAATTTTCACTAGGTATAATAACAGGGCCCATCAAATTTCTGGGACTTAGCATTTTGAACCCCAACCACCTCATCACATACATCCCATCCTCATCCATGTCCTCCTCTTCCAAACCCACAATGGTGAACACCATTTTATACAAAAAATCAAAGGACATGCCTGTACTACCAGCCATAAGGTCAATGGACCCTTGCAGGATGCTAGATGGGTTCCAATCAGTGCCTGAGTTTAAAGGTCGCAAGGATCCTTTGAAGGGGGAGACTTGGGCAGAGGCCGGTACTGACAAATGGATGTCGATTGTTGATGGCTATTGGTGGACCTACGAAAAGGAGTACGTGGACTTGAATAAGCTATTCCTTGCGTTGAAGAAGAAAGAAGAAGTGGCAGCCGAACCGAAGTGGAAAGCGGAGGAGGTGCAGAAGAGGAAGGAGGTAGCTGTGCCAGTGGCATCGAGGTTCGATAAGGGGAAGGGCAAGTCAAAGGAAGTGGTACAGGTGAGTATTAGTCGGCATCTGAGATCTTTACTAATGGTTTTGTAGGATACTGATTTGTAGTCCGTTGTCGAGGAGGAGTTCAGGGAGACCTGCCTGAACTGTGAAGAGAACAAGGCCACATGTGTTTTCATGGATCCGACCACTGGCAAGAAGTTGTTGTGTGACAGGTGCGTTCACTGAAAGGTGAACTGCACCTACCAGAATCTGTATGAGTGGGCTATGCACAGGGCCCTGAAGACAGTCAACAACCATAGCAAGGGTCTCAAGGCAGAGGCTAAGGATAGGAACACACTAGCTGGGGAAGAGTTGTACCATAAGTACAACCTTCAACAGCTGGAGAGTCTTTGCTGGGCTTGTAGTGCATTTATTGAGGTTGGCAGGCTAGACATCGGACTCTGAGAGTTGGAACTCAAGCTCAAGGCAGTCGGTCAAGTGATCCCTAAGGACCTGCTCAATGCTATGGAGCAGGGTGGCATGCATGTAATAAGCAAGTACAACTATATTGTGTGCAACTGCGCTTTCAATATGAAGCAGTTGGTCACTCGATATGCACTTGGGAAGGGTCATGAGGCCAAGGCTTTCCTGATGGATGTCTGGGGAGGAATAGAAGTGGCCGATGGAACAGAGTCTGGGAATGTAAAGACTACGGTCTTTACATTGGTTAGCTATATCACACCTTGTGCTAGCAGACTATTTACAATTATGTATTCAGATACTAGGTAGTACAAGGTAAGATGATAAAACTGGTCAGCACTAGTCACCGACCCAGGACTATATACTAGAATATTACATAATGTAGCTATATACATTATGTAATAATATTATGTAATTACCTGGGCGCATATATGCATCCACAAGAGTCCATAAGGACTTAGTGTAATTGACGCGAAGTCAATTCATAGTAGGTATAATTTATACAATAGATGCATATATGTGTCTCAATTAAGTCTAAGATGACTTGTAGGAAGGGATATAATAAGGATCCCTTACAGGGAAGAAAAGGTCCAGGATGACAAGGATGCAGGTCCAGTCCTAGCAAGAAGGCCAGGGTGGAGAGTGAAATCGTGAGGAAGGAAGGGCAAGGTTCCAAGGAGAAGGAAAAAAGGGTAGAGGTGGAGAAAAGTGTAGAGCCGGAAAAGGAACCAGAGTCTGCTCCTAGCATGGTAGGAGGGACAGAGAAGGGAAAGGAGAAAGAAAAAGAGAAGGACATGGGGTCTGAGGTCATAGAAGAAGACACTATGAAGGAATAGAAGTGGTATCTGAATGTAAATAGAATAGAAAATGTAAACTTGTAGAATAATTGTAACATGTAATGCATCAAAAATCAGAAGTGTGAAAATTAAGAAAAGTATAAATGACTGAAACAAACGGAGTCCGGAAAGAATTGAAAACTTAATTAAGTCATGAATGAACATTGAATTGAATGAAAATGAGAAATGAAAGATGTCATAAAAAAATGAAAGTAATGAACCATGGCAGGGTCCAAGATCGAAGGCTGATCATAACTTGGATAGAGGTCCTGGCTTGTTGGGATATTTGCAATGAAATTCTTCAAGGAGGTCCGGTGCATTAAGTTCAGTAGCTATTACCCAATCAGTGTCTTGTCCTGTACCCTCGTAGCCCATCCATTTGACAGGGTATTGAAGTTTACATTTACATTGTCTATTTATCTTAGAATCAGGAATAGAATTGAGTTCATAATTTTCTTCATCATTGACTATGACTGGATCAGGGGCCAGTGGTGTACAGTTTTCAAACCGATTAATGGTTGCGGGCTCCAGCATTGAAATGTGAAAGACAGGATGCACCATTCTGTAAGTGTCTGGAAGCCAAAGTGTATAAGAGAGTGAACCATGCTGGGCAAGAACCTCAAAAGGTCCCAAATACTTTTCAGCAAGCTTCTTTGACAGTCTCATTGTCTGAAAGTATTGAGCTTTGACAAAGATGTAATCACCAATAGAAATATTGGGGCCTGGTAGACTGTGACAGTCAGCGGGGCCCTGATAACGTTCTTGAGCTTGCTTCATACTAGTCTTGAGATATTGGTGTAATTCATCAAGGTTAATAACATATTCACAGGCTCAAGCTGAAGCCAGATTGCACTCTGGATGAATAGTAATGTTAGGATGATAACCTTTATTAGCAAAGAACAGAGATACATTGGTAGTAGCATTAGGAGCATTATTGTATGCAAACTCAGCTAATGGTAGTAACTCTGACCAGTTATCTTGTTGATAGTTGCAATATATACAGAGATATTGCTCCAAGGTTTGGTTAACATGTTCAGTTTGTCCATTGCCCTCCGGATGGTAACCAGAAGTGAGATGCAAGCACATATCAAGGGCTTGTCCTAGAGATCTAAAGTAGTGAGAGACAAACTTGGAGCCTCGATCAGAAGTGACATGGGACAGAACTCCGTGTTTAGAGAAAATGTGCATAACAAATAGACTTGCCAATTGTGCAGAAGTAATGTTGACTGTTGTAGGTATGAATATACTTTACTTGGATAACCTGTCAACAACTACAAGGATTGAATTGTAGCCATCGGAGTCCAGTAATTGTTCAATGAAGTTCATTGATATTGAATTCCAAGGGAGCTCTGGTACAGGTAATTGCCTAAGGAACCCGTATGGCTTATGTCCTTGTGACTTTGACTGCATACAAGTAACACAGGACTTGCAAAATTCCTGGATAAAGGAATGGAGTTTGGGTCAGACATAATTGTGTTGAATGAGTTTGATAGTCTTGTTCTGCCTGAACTGTCCAGAGAGAATGTGGTCATGCTTGTACTGCAAGACCTTGAGTCAGAGTCTGTCAACATCTGGGACATAGATTCTGTTATCTAGGTGTAGAAGTCTGTCTTCACCTAGTTTCCATCTTGAGCCAGCTCCATCATTGAGGTGTATTAATGCTATGGAGTCCAAGTGTAGTGCATCTTTGATGTCATTGTGAAGTTTGTGAATGTCCACAACAATGGAGCTCCAAAGAGCAGGAACAATAAGGGATGTAGCTCTAAGGGAGGCCATCAGCTGATCTTGAGTAAAGATCAGCCTAAGGTTCTGGGGATTAATGCTTGCATAATAATTACCCCCCTCTTTTAGGCAGATGTCCCATCATCTAGTTAGTGCATCTGGTTTAGCGCCAAGGTGTCCAGGAAAGAAACATATCACCATATTGAATTGGGATAAGAATTCGGACCACTGTGCTTGATGGCAAGTAAGCAATTTTGTAGTTGTGAAGTATTCCAAATTCTTATGATCAGTGACAATGTCAACTGTGGAGGCCACACCTTCTAGGTAATGACACCATTTCTTGAAAGCCTCGAAAATGGCTAACAATTCTTTATCATGGACATTATAATTATGTTCTGCTTGATTGAACGTTCTTGAGTGAAATGCAATAGGATGAGGTTTGCCATCTATCCAAAGAGATAGAATGGCCACTAATGCATAATCTGAAGTGTCAGTCTCCACCACAATAGGTACATTGGGTATCCAATGGGTGAAGACAGGGGCTGACGTGAAAGCCTGTTTGATTGAGTTGAAGGCAATTTGACATTCTTCAGTAAAGGACCATAGGGCCCCTTTCTTGGTAAGACATGTCAAGGGGACTGTTAGCTCCAAATAATTGAATATGAAGTGTCTATAGAAATTAGCAAAACCAAGAAACAATTGAATATCTTTGACCTTGTGGGGCTCTGGCCATTCCAAAATGGTCTTGACCTTGTCAGGCAACATTCAGAGTCCATGTTCAGATATGATATAACCTAAAAATTCAACTTCACTTTTATGAAACTTGCATTTATTGTGATGAGCATATATGCATTAGCACGAAGTTGATGGAGCACCTCTTTGACATGTTTTCAGTGTTCATCTAGGTTATCTGAATAGATTAGAATATTGTCCAAATAAGCCAATACAGAGATGTCCAATAGATTATCAAAGATGTTGTTAATAGATCTCTGGAAGGAGGCCAGTGCATTAGTTAAACCAAAAGGCATTACTAACCACTCGAAGGAGCCATAGTGTGTTTGGAAAATGGTTTTGTATTCATCACCTTCAGTGATGCATACAAGGCAGTAAGTGTGTTGGAGGTCAATTTTGGAATAGATCCTAGATTGTTTTGGAGTGTCCAATAGGTCAGTTATAAGGGGTGGCAGATACCAATCCTTTTTAGTA
The DNA here is from genome assembly GCA_000827215.1 of Sphaerobolus stellatus SS14. Taxonomy (NCBI): domain Eukaryota; kingdom Fungi; phylum Basidiomycota; class Agaricomycetes; order Geastrales; family Sphaerobolaceae; genus Sphaerobolus; species Sphaerobolus stellatus. The sequence goes on along the minus strand of KN837356.1, from coordinate 28,710 downwards.
ACCCTATTGAGACCCCTGAAGTCTACACATAACCTCAGGGACCTGTCCTTCTTGTGTACAAAGAGAACTGGAGCACCATGCGGAGACTGAGTAGGTCTAATATAACCCATATGAAGATGTTCGTCCAAGAACTCTTGGAGTGTGATGAGCTCAGTTGAGGAGAGTGAATATATGGGGCCTGGAGGTACAGTGGCACCATCCTCAAGATTAATCTTGAGGTCATGAGGTCTATGAGGAGCTAGAGTATCAGCACTTGACTTTGAAAAGATGTCAGTGAATTCATGATATTCTTTGGGCACACATTGATGCTGAGGTCAATGAGGATTGTCCAAGAGGTTGCTTGAACAAGGCAGATGCCATGTGAACATTGGAGAGGCCCTTGACAACCCAATTATCGGAGTCTGGAACAAGATACTGCCCAATACCCAATCAATCAACAGATTGTAGCGGGTGAGCCAGTTGTGTCCCAAGACAGTGACACATGAGGAGTCCAGAGTGGTGACATAAAAAGTCATAGATGTAATTTCCCCAGAGGGAAATGTTATTTCAAGGTCTGTAGCTTCTGTAATAACAGAGTTAATTGAACCATTGAACAGAGAAATGGAGGAGGGTCAATAGAATAAGTAGGAATAGAATGAGCCTTTACAAATTTTGATTCAACAAAACAATGTGAGGAGCCCAAGTCAACAAGAGTATATACAGGAGTCAGAATGGAGTCAAAAGAAAGCAAAATTGTGAGAGAATTGTTATTAGAAAGAGCAGAAGTATTGAATCTAAGGGTTATAACCAGGTGGATTTGAGAATCAATGCAGTCTGACCACCCAGAGTCTGACAAACTGGTCACTAATTTTTTGACCCAGATGCAGAGTCCTTGGCCTTGACCTTGTCATCCATGTTCGGATTCTCCTCAGTGTTAGAGGCACATGCTTTAGGTGCAGGGTGATTGTTGTTGGAACTGGAGCCTGAAGCCTGGTTGTTGTCTCACCTGGCTTTGTTGCAATCTTTTGCCATGTGCCCCTTAAGTCCACAAACAATACATAAGCCTGCATCAATACAGTGTTTATACTTGGTGTCTGTGAGTCGACCATCAGGTCCCAAGCGAGTGTTTTGTGGAACACTTGTATTGGTGACCGTGACTGTGGTAATCTTACTCTTTGAATTGTTCAGAGTCCAAGACTTGTTGTTGTTACTCTTAGAGCCACTGTTGTTACTGTTGTTAGCATTATTGTTAGAGCTAGACATGGTTGAGGTCTGTTAAGCCCCGTGCTTAAGTGTCACAACACGTGACTTCGTTTAACCTCTACGAAGCTTCGGAGAAGGTCACATACCTTCGGATAGCTTCGTTCGGACTTCGTTCGACTTCTATCTTACTTCGTTCGACTTCGCATCCCACCTCGTCTTCGTGTTCGCACAACAAACCCTTTGCCCACATCCCGACTTCTATCTTGATCCCGAGGGCAACACCTTTGCCCACATACTTTGTTCTATCACTCTATCCGCTCCACTATTCCATAAGACTATTATTAGTCTTCCTCGGACCTGGCACTATTGGTCCTCGATACTACTTCTATTCTAACAGATGACACTTCGTCATATCTGTTCCCATTTTGTTTGTATTGTTTCCGTTC
>KN837355.1:126249-144758 GCA_000827215.1 Sphaerobolus stellatus SS14 | reverse complement strand
GTGGGGATTTCATCTTGCACAACCGCAGGCCAAACGCGAGGGGTTAGCGTCTGGTCGCAAGTTGCACCAGCCTTGGCTAAGACCAACGTCTTGTCAAGTTTTGCATAATCTGCAGCCCAAATGGGCCAAAGAGGATAACTAGCGACGGAGATGTCGGTGTAACTATCGCCAAATGCCACAAGGTTTTTGAACTTCAAGTCGAATGGAGACTTCGCAGATGCAGGTAGAAGCTGGAGACCAAAGATGACCAAGGAAGTGACGGGGAACATGTTGCGTACTGGTGAAAGCGCCTGATGTTTCCAAGGAAAGTTTGTTTATATACCTCGCTATCCATCGGAATATTAAATTCGTGCACTGACTATCGCTTAGTGTTTAGTGAAACTAGGGAAGAAAATGGCTGCGTGACCCTCGGGTCCTGAGGTTCATTACGAAAATCCGAGATGGCTCCGCTAAGGAAATGATGGCATATACCTACCTACTCTGCATGGCAAGAGATTTTGACTGGAAATCAATATATTCATCAAGTTGTAGCCCCCACCTGCTTCTTGTGCTTTCCTAAAACGTCCACTATTCCGTAAGTGTAGAGAAGCAGCCAGTCTCGACTCTTCGATATCATCGAGTTTCTGCCGTTTTGATGCCTTAAATTTGCCACGTGCGCACATGCGGTTTGCGTCGATCAGATGACATTCTGTAGCCAGTCGACTCGAAGGATCATTCCCTAACAAGACATTCGTTAATCTTCAAGGTGCATCTTGGGGGCAAACCTTCTTGCGCTGTCAGGGGTAATGCACGTGGTGAAGATATTTTAAAAGGAAGGCAATTTACGCATCCTTCTCAAATCATTTAAAAGAAATTCATATAAAATGCGTTTCTAATGAAAAATAGTTAAATTCTCATAAGCTTAATAACGTACCAGTTCTGCCTCCAATGAATAATAGATTGACAGTCCGGCGAAGGTATACTCCTTAAAAACGAGACCGAGAAAGATAAGAAGAGGTTCCTCTATAATTGTATCGGAGAGACGGAGATATAGAAGCAAGGCGGCTGTGCAACTTTGATATGAATTTCCCAGCAGAGGGTGCATTTTGTCACGTGGTGGGCCGAATCCACCCTTGTGCAAACAAGACTCTCACGATCTATGAGAAAATAAGCGAGCAAATTATTGTATAATTGAGGGAAATGGAACGGCCCGGGAATAAAAGAAACACAAATACTAGAGGCTTGGCGTTAAATTTCCAGGGGTTATAATTGTAAGCACTCGAGCTTGAGATTGAGTCCTCAAAGGCTCGCAATTCATGCAATCTTTGAACCACGTGAAGCTGGTTGTCCTTAAATCGGGAGTCTGTTAACGGAGACGGGTCCAAGGAAAGTACTAGACGAGTTCGTTTTAGTGCAGTGGAATTCAATTTTCATTCGTCTTCAAAGCAAGAGTTGTCCAAAGACGTTGGCGATAGTACAGAATAATTCGAACGACATAGACAGTAGGCACTTCTAAAGATTTTATAAGCCTCTTCCTTATGAACAACACAAAGAAAATATACCCTCATCTCTTAGGACAGACATTTTCCAGCGCACGCTTCAATAATTCCTGGAAACAATGAATACCCGCTGAGCTTTCAGTTCTCTCTAATCCAAGCTAACCTGATACCGTACCTCCTCTTCCCTAACCATCACATGCAACTCCACTTCACACGCCCTAACTAATATCTTCCTCCGAGCGAGTTCGACTTCCAATTCACCTTTCTTACTCTAAATAATTATGGCCAGTTTTGAAAATAAAATGCAATAAACTACGCCGACACGAACGTTGATTTCCCTAAAACCCTCTTCAATCGGCGGAGTAAAATGATTTGGGATCTGAACTTCAGTCCGTGTCGGTTGCACACGCCCGCGCAGCCAATTCTGGACCCGTCGCCTTTCTTGTTCGAGAGCTTGAGAGTCTTCAGGCTCGTCTGAGGCGGGTGGTGTCCGCGGTTGACGAGTCCCGGCGCGATTTACCTGTGAAGGAGGTGTTGTTACGATCTGGGTTCCTTTGTCTTGCTGAATCATCGTATGTTTTGAATTTGACGACGGATAAAAAAAATTTGATAAACGAAATTCCTACCTTCACTACCTTCACTCGGTAGTAGTCGTCGTCGTCATCGCTCTGACCGATAAGGTCTATAGGGTCATTCCCGTCCTTGCCAGGGCCTTGTATGATTACCTTCGCGCCCTCTTCAGACTAAATAAAATAGAATCAGCTTTAAATCCTCCTGCTACAATAAATCCTACTTTAATCGAGGCTTTCTTTGGAGTATCGCGAGGCGTCGGAGGATAAGGAGCTGAGTTTTGAGGGGACTCAGGGACATGTGTTGTTAGCAATCTTGCCGTTCGAGGAAGTACAGAGCTGCGTGGGGTCGGCGACCTTATAATTCGGCGGGTGCGTACTACGTTATTCGTCCTGGCTGTAAGAAAAAATCAAAATAAATTATTGCAAGGCATGCCTGAGCTTTAAGCAAAGAATAGGAACCTTGTTTGGCTATAGGACCAAATATTAAATAAGAGCGGAATGGCAAATGATTAAATTTTAACTCACATTTCTTCAGAACTTCTATCTTCCCTCCATTTCTATCGTCGCCTGAAGCTTTCCTGGCGCGGGCTTCATTGAGATAATAATTAGCATAATAACACGTATTAAATAAGAGCAGAATGGAAAATGATTAATTTAAGCTCACATTTATGCGGAAAACTCTCGCTCTCTTTATCGCTATCGCTATCGTGTTCCGATTCCACTCGTTTCTGTGCGAGGGCTTTATTTGTTCTGACTACAAAAATTAAAATAAATTATAAGCACCGTTGGACTCATACTGAGCAGCAAAAGAGTACGAACCTCGTTTAGCTATGATATCAAATATTAAATAAGAGCCAAAGAGCAAAGATTTAATCACAACTCACATTTCTTCGGAATATGCACATCCTCTTCATCGTTGTCTTGCTCAGATTTCACATCGACCGAGGGCTCCTTGCGCCTCCTCCTCTTGTTAGCCCTCAGGTCTTCGTCTTTTGACTCATCTTGGACCAAACGCTTCTTGCGCGTCCTAGGCCTCTCCTCCTCAGATTCGTCTCCTCCTTCTCCACCTTTTTCTCCATCGCGATCCACCTTTATCTTATTCTGGCGGCGGCGTCTCTTGTGGTTCTTCGGCGGCTGCCGCCAAATAATCTCGTCTATTTTTTGCGGCGTCTTTGCTGCCATGGCTGCTCCGTCTCCACCCTCGTCCTTCACAAGCTCATGGAACGATATCGTCACTTCGGCCAGTCTATCCGTCGCTGCAAACACGTTTTAGTCAAATCGACATCCATGTCCAAGCTGAATAGCATATTGAACATACTTCGACTGCGGCTAATGCTGGCGGACGACGTCCTATGCTGCTGAGTCTCCTTATCCATGTACCTATATTCCTTCACATGATTTCGACTCGAAACGCCCTGCTGCGAATACGTGACGCGTGCGGATACGGGGCGCTTGATTGTCTGGAAGGAGAAATGATAGCCCTGCCAAAGTGCAAGTGAGTCACGCCATACGCCGTACACCGTCGAGGGAACACACCTGTCGCGGCTTCGCAGAGACCTCGATCTTCATTTTGCGAAATCTGTCGCTTTTGGGCTGTTTTGGGCTGATTTGCTTCGCCTTCATTGCGCCGTTGTAGTGCAAGGTGCATTTGATGTCGCCGTCGGTGAAGGACTTTGAGCGCGTCGTTTTATACCTGCCTTTCCGTGGCATAGGCATAGTGCGGGGGAGGATGGGAAACGGGAGGGGTGGGAGGAGGTCTTTGTTCTTGTTATATAGGTACATGCCTCGAGACCTATTGACATCGCCTTGCGTTGGGTCTTCGAAGTGTGTTGTGGTCTTCGAAGGCTTGGGCCTCGTGCCGCGATTCTTAATATCTTGACCTCATATCTGCGGTGGGGGTGTGTTATTATTAGCTTGATACGATACGAGGAGGATTGCCGTGTGTCCTTCTTTTAGTATCCATCAGCTTATATACAAAAGATGAAATGCAGACTCGCCGATCCAGCGATGTTCACTCAAGTCTGGTGAAATTTGCACGGTCTTTGTAGCAAGACCCCGATCTATGCAATTTGATACTACACTCCGCTTTGCACACTTTCCAGATCCAAATCAAAAGTGTGATATAAACTAAGAAGGAGGGAAGGACGTACCGCCCCACGCGCATGAATCAAAGCGCTCGCTATTATCGAGCTCGCTGTCATGATGAGGTGGAACATCCTGGGCTAAAATTCAAGCTAAAATGGTCAAAAGTCTCAGCATTATCACATCTAGCCTGAGCCGACCTTGAAAGGAAAAGAAGTCGTTCAACGATACGATGTCGAAATTGTGTCTTATTATTACGTTTATGACTTGACAAAGATGAGGCTATGTTATTCTTAGCACTGTAGTGGTATTAGAGGAAGATTACCATTGATTCTGCTGAAGTCGTTAGCACGTGGATAATATACGGTGCTCCTTTAAGTTCTGCGAGCAGGCTTGCCTCGCGGTCTTCCAGGTTCTGACCTGGATCATGATCTAGGTAATTTGATATTATCCTTCGAGCTTCGCATCGAAATCAAAAATGTGATATAAACGAAGTAAGAAATAAGGACGTACAGCTGCCACGCGCCCGCCCGAATCAAGATTCAAAGCGCTCGGTCCGCTCGCTGTCAGCTGGGTTGAACGTCCTAGGCCAGAATTCAAGCCACTGATGGTCGCATCCAGCCTTGACCTCGAACCGAAAAGTCCTTGCTCAACGATAAGATGTCGAGATTGCGCTTCAGTACGTTTGTGCACTATTATAATTATTACTAGTGATGAAGAAAATAGGATTAGATGACGCGAGCGTTTGTGCGATGCAGACGTGATTGCAGATACATATCTCCCCATGCCTGGATATTCTGAGTATATCAATCTCCCTAGTTAATGTAATGGAATCAGTTTTGGAAGGTACGAAGAAAGGAGAAACATACCCGACCCCCAAGTCCCAAACCATCTCACTCGGCTCGAGTCAACCACTCCCTGCCTCAGCGGGATACAGACGTAGCTCTTCTCCCCAAGATATTACACTACCACTCAATAACGGTGTCATTGTATATTGCAGTAGTACTAGTGCACCATAAGCGCCTTAAGCGCTTCGAGCACTTTAATCTGATTTTTTCTCTCTCTCTCTCTCTCTCGTCAACCGACCCTGCCCCAATTCGCTCCGCTCCCACTCCCACTCTGCAGCCGCTCTATGACCTTTCCATCATCGGTGTCTATATTCAAATATGGCATCCCCGAGCTCCAACTCCAAAGTCGTGTCATGATCAGCAAGCAAGCAGCCAGATACCACAGCGTACGCCAGAACGGGTCTTCACGGAAGCACGGCGCAAAGCCGTTACTAAAATGAGATGACTTACCGAGACTCGAGCGCTCGATACGCATATCAAATGTAATCAGATAAGATCCAAGCTGAATCATCCCTCCTGAGTCAAAAGGCATGACTCACCGCGGTCCGCAGCAGCCAATCGCCCTCACTCACCTAAGAAAGACATCTGTAATCCTTATCAGATAAGATGTACGCGCAAGCTTAATCATCCGATTCCAAGCGGCTCCGATTTTCTTCTGCAGGAGCAAGAATAGCGGCCAACGCGAACTTCTAGCTGAGTCGTCGTCGCAAGATGGCAGCACGCAGCACAGGTCTGAAGAAGTTTGGCCCCGATCATGTCGTTAGTCAGTCTCGCCGTAACTGACGATATATCGCCGCAGGCTCAGCGCGTACGGTACGCACGCCACCGGCATCGCTTTCGGACGCCGTACATAAAAGCCCTTGCGCTACCGTCATCCTCTCAACATCTTATGCTCCCTCTCCTCCGCAGAATTTCCTTAACCACAACAAGAGCATTCTCCACTTCTAGATCCATTAACACCATGTCCCCTAAAAAGAACATCCTCGTAATCGGCGCCTCCTTCGTCGGCACCCGCATGGCCGCCGCCCTCGCCTCCACATCCCCTAACACACACCGCGTCCTCCTCATAGAACCGCATTCCCATTTCTTCCATCTCTTCACCTTCCCGCGCATCGCTGTCGCGGGGGGGTTCGAGCACAAGGCGTTTATCCCGTTTTCAGGGTTTTTTAAGGCCGAGGGGGTGAGCGAGGAGAAGGGGAGGGTGGTGAGGGCACGGGTTGAGAGCGTGGGGGAGGGCCGGGTGGTGCTTGATAGGGAGGTGGATGTAACTGGGGATGGGGTGAAGGGGAAGGAGATTGAGTATGATTTTGCTGTTATTGCGACGGGGACGATTTTGACGCCGCCGGGGACGTTGAAGGAGGAAGGTGGGTGGTTTATTTATTCATTTGTTGAGATTATTTTTAACGAATATGGACTACAGAGAAAGTCGAGGGAATTGAATACTTCAAGAAGCATCAGCAGCGGATTATCGAGTCTCATAAGATCGTCCTCCTAGGCGGCGGGGCGGTCGGTGTTCGTACGTACCCCCTCACCCCTTCCATTATCCTCCTAATAACTAACACCTTTGCAATTAATGTAGAAATGGCAACAGACCTCAAGGAACTCTACCCCCACAAGCAAGTGACCCTTGTGCACTCGCGCGAACACCTCATGAGTCGTTTCCACCCGAAGCTCAGCGACATCGTCGTCAAACGCATGAATGAGCTTGGTGTTGAGCTCGTTTTGGGTGATCGGGCTGTTATACCAGCGGAGGGATTCCCTGTGGGCGAAGGGGAATTCGATGTGCAACTGCAGAGTGGGAGGCGTGTTAGAGCGGATTTCGCTGTAAGCCATTCCTCGTCCCGTTAAATTCAAGTTATGTTATGCTAATTTGGTTTAATTTTCCAGATAATAACAATCGGCCAAACACCCAACTCCTCCCTCCTCGCCTCGCTCTCCCCCTCCAGCATCCTCCCCTCCAAATTCATCGACGTGAAGCCCACCCTCCAAATCGCGGACCCCAAATACCCACACATCTTCGCCGTCGGCGACATCGCGAACACAGGGGCAGGCAAGGCTGCGAGGCCGGCGATGGAGCAGGTTAGAGTGACTGCGGCGAACATTAATCGGTTGATTGCGGGCGAGGGCGAGGCTTTAGAGACGTATAGTTATGGGCCGGATGCGATTCATTTGACTTTGGGGATTGTGAGTGCTTTTTGCCTTTGTTTTTATTTTGGGTTGAGGTTGATTTTTTCGTTTGCAGAAAAAGAATGTGATTTTCAGAAATCCGTCGACGCCGGGTGGGGAGCCGCAGATTGTTGCGGAGAAGGACGACGGGGTGTTGGATTTGGGGGTGGAGAGAAGGTGGGCGGGGATGGGGGCTTCGTTGAATGATTTTCATGCGTAGAGTGGTATGACATCGTATATATAATGGAAGGGTCTAGAGGATACGGAATAGAATAATGCGAATTGTATGTTAAACTTAGGCGCGATTAGCGCGAATGAATCATAAAATAATTTTTAGGTAGAGGGTAATTTGGCGGATCCAGGGATATGCAAAAAATAAAATACGCAGCTTAGCGGATCCCCCGGCTGTTCGTTGCTGACTAAGCAGGGGTGACAGGAAGCTTTTTTAGTGTTGCCGCCTCGTTCGTCTGCCCTTGTACGACTACTACAGCTACTACTACCATCCTACTACGCCCTCATTGCTTTCTTCTCTATCCTATTTCATATCCATACTTGACGACCACCACAACACACGCAATATCCACATGGCCGCGCAACTCAGCCCCCTCTCTGCGTCCGTCACCCGCATCCTTGCCTTGTCCGGCTTCCCGTCCGAGCTGAAGACAAGGGACATCCAGGTGAGCTGCACCAAGTTGTAGTGGGGAATATCGCTGATGCTTGCGCTGAATTTGTAGGCTGCGTTTGGAGAGTGGGAGACCGTCAACGGCGGGTTCAAGATCAAGTGGCGGGACGACACCAGTCTGCTTATCGTCTTTGCTGATCCCGCAATCGGTATGTCCTTCCCTCCGTAACGTATTCTATATTTGATATGCTCATATCTACCCCCCAGCCAAACGCGCCTACCTCCAAGCCATCGCACAGCCACCCGCGGTGCTCTCCTCGCCGACCACCTCCAAAACCGCCGTCATCCGCCCATACGACGGCCCCGACGCCCAATCCGTCATCGCCGCCGTCAACGCCCGCACGCACTCGCACACCGCCTCGCGGGGCCACCACGCCCGCGCGTCGCTCTCGTCCCCCATCAGCGCCGCCAACGGCACCAGCAATCCGCGCGGAAAGGGCCACCACACCACCGTCTCGACCAGCACCCTCGCCTCCGCCACCAGCAGCCACTCCCCCCTGAACGGGCTCGTCAGCATCCCGGAGAGCTTCCCGCGGGACCACTCCCCCACGCTCCCGAACGTCCCTGCGCACCCGACGCTGACGTCGCTCATCAATCTCTCACTGTCGCCGAATGGCCCCGCGGGGGAGGAGAACACGGCCGAGCTGTTTGTTCCGACGAGCGCGGGGAATGCGGCGGTGCCGATTGTGCAGCCGCGCTCAGGGTCGGGGAGCTCGACGCCCTCGGATGGCCAGCAGCAGCAATCGCAAACCCAGGTGCATCCGCCGAGGATTGGGGACCCTGCGAGGAGGATGATGGGGCATGCGTTGGGGATTAGGCATCCGGGGTTGGGTGGGGGCGATGCGCTTGGGAAAGTGCAGAGGAGTATGAGTGGGCTGACGATTACTACGGAGGAGTGAGGTGGATTAGTTAGTTTGTTGGTATGGGTGGTGTGGCGGCGGCGGTGATAAGGTGCAGGGTGGTGGATAGGGTGGGATGGGATGGATGGATGGGTTGAACCTCATCACATCTGCATCGGGCATCCTGCGCCGTCTCTTCTTCAAATTCGTTTACCGTTTAACTCTCTTCCATCCTTATCCCTTCGTCCGACCTGCCTGGTATTGGTATGTACGTAGCTCACCCTCACTCATTTGGGTTTCATTTCATTGTTGTTTTTCCTTACCCCTTTTCGCTTCGCCCTATCCTGGTGCATAGTAGTAGTCCGTCTAGTCTAGCCTTCCCTTCCATATCCATTTCCCTCCTCTTTAGTTAGTAGTACTCCTCATTCTTCCTTTCTCCTTCTCTTTCTCTTCGTCGTTTCCCTTTGCTTCTCTTCGTTCCTCAGCTCATTCCATTCCATTCCGGTGTATCAACTGTCTTACCTCATTCCATTTCCTGGCGCTCTCCTCCCAATTTTATCGGTGGAGGAGCGTTCCCAGAGAGTATATATTATGCAAATGGGTTTCTCTTTACTACTAATGCTGCCTGTTGAGTCAATCTTCTAAACTCGTATTGAAAATGTGTAATTCTAGTGTCTAAGTACATCACTGATTCTCGGGAATCGGGTCGTGTTCAGGTATGGAGGTGACGTTGACAAGTAACTTGATATATTAGAGTGCATTTGCTGCCAATATACTAATGTTGGAGCATTCGGGATCAATTCAACCAGAACTGAATTGCTGTGCCTAATACGACCCCAATATATATTGGTAGTAAATATACTCTATTTATGGTGTTTTTTGAACTGTTGAAACTGGACATATTTGAAGTCCGTGACATTTTAAGCGGATCAGCCGATGAGTTGAACTTGACTGTGAGTTTCGGTGGCTTTAAAGTTTAAGGTGGACGCCAAGAAGGGGAATATTAGGTAATTACTGAGGCAATTATCGCAAGCGCCCGGCTTTCAGGAACGATTGTTATTTTCGTTTGATTCTTTGTGTCTTGTGTTAGATGTCCCCTTTACCCACCTTTGGGTCTGGGCCTTTCAACAACCAACGACGAATTCGAAGGAAGGGTGTGTCCCCTATTTCTTTCATCTTACTCGCTGCCAGGTTTCGTGAACAGTCGCACGACTCGGTCTTAGCTCTCAATTCTTCCAAAGCCCAAGCACCACGACTCTACAAGGCCAGATCTAGATCTCAGGGGTATCAACGAAGGCTATCGAATCGATTGCCCACAAAGAGTTCATTAAGCATTAAACAAAGGCTATTTCTTTGGTCCGCTCCTTGATGCATGGTGGGCAACTAACCTTTGATTATCAAGCTCTCATTCGGCGAAGCGTGCCATGCGATCTGATCGTCCGCCCATTGAACAACAACAACAACAACATAATGCGGGAAAAACAATGGGTGTGCAGGGATGTCTGAGTCTCGTTGTCTTGGTGGTCTTGTGGATCTGAGCTTCTGCGTCGTTCGTTCGTTCGTTCGGCTTTGGTCTACCACCTCTCCTTTGACTCGAAAAGCTACTTGAGGAACAAGACGCGGCACGCAAGGAGACAACGGGATTTGGTTTTATCCTCTTTGGGAAATACCGAACTGCGTTGATACGGAGCGAGAAGAGACCGTGGCGTAGTCCTCGAAAGGCCGAACACCTTAGCCCTTAGTCTAATAAAGGTAACTAACTTCTTAATTGTCCCGTTTTGGGTAGCGTTTGTTGTCTCGGCGTTCGTTGTTCTGTTTGTTCGTTCGTTCGTTGCTCTTTGAATCGTTGCTTTGTGGGTTTTGTTTTGCGGACAATAGGAGGACGCGTTCAAACAAAGCGGGGACGGACAAGAGTTGTCTTTCTTTCTTGCTTTGCTCTTGGATTTCGATTTGGGATTTCGATTTGACTTTGGTCTTGGATTGTTGCATCACGTAGATATAAGGTGTGTTTCCTCCCGTCCTTTCTTCAGCAATCCAATACGCTAACTCACCGCATCTACCCAGTTCCTACCACACCCACTCACCAAACACCTCACCAAAAACACAATGATCCACGTCGAATTCAACAACAACATCCCCCTCATCGACGCCTGGTCCTCCCGCCTCGGGGTCCACCTCACCCCCGAAAGCGTCACAGAGCCCTACCGCCGCGCGCGCCCCTACCTCATGGGCATCGCCTCCCGCCTCCTCGACACCGGCCGCTTCAACCCGCGCCCCACCTCCAAAGACTCCCGCCTCCTCTGGTCGCTCGAGTGCCCCCAACCCCTCCCTATCCAGACGCGAAATGGCTTCTCCATCACCCCCGCGGCTGTAATCGAGCTCCCTAAAAACGCGTCCTCCTTTTGGAGCCCGGATAGAAGGGTCCAATGGGAGATGGTCTTCCACTCTGCGGTGTGGCCCGCTATGCGGAACACGTGTGCGCCGCTGAATGATTTGCTTTCGCTCTTGCAGTGTCTCCTTCCCGGGATGATCGTGCTGGCGCAGACGGAGGACGGGATGAAGACCGTGCGGGGGCTCCCGAGCCATCATTGGTTGGAGCATTGGCAGCCCATGCTGATTGATATCTTTGGGTATGAGCATTATGAGCGGTTGTATGTTGCCGCGCAGAATATCCAGTTGTCGTATATGGCGGGGCCGGTCCCGAGGGATTGGAGGGCGTGGTGGTGAGTTGGTTTTTTATTTTTATGGAATGCTTGGATGTTGATGGTTTTTTTTTTTTAGATTGTTGACTCGCAGTGATTGCCTCTTAGAGATGGGACTTCCTCAAAATCATACCTTACCATTGGAATGTCCAATCCCCTACTTGTATACTCTTCCTTCGAGTTGTTTCATTAATTCCGCTCACCATCATATTTTTATATATACATTCCACATTTGTCTTCATAGTTATAATTATAGATACTCGCATTTTTACTTAGCTTTCCTCCAGCAAATCCTGAGCACATCATACCTTAAAGTTATGAAGTGACATCCCAAAATACCCAACGCACTGAAAAATCAGTGGCATCGTCGCGTGGGATTTAATTATACAAAAACGCCCGCTTGCGTCACCTAGAAGGTTTCCTCCACGATTTGTTTTCATCGTCATAAGTATAGATGCACACATTTTAGCTTTCATCCAGCAAATCATACCTCCTGACCTGGCATCCCAAAATACCCAGCGAACAGAAAAATAAAGCTAGTGGCACATGGCAATCTTCCCGCCCTCTCGCCCTGGAGTTAATTATACAAAACCCGTCCGCCCTTCCAGAAGGTTTATTCCACGTGCCAACATCCGTCCATGCCCGAGTCAGGTGGTTCGATCAGCGGAAGAATTCACGTAACATCAATACGCTGTGATTCGATGCCGTCATTCCTGTATTTTCTAAATGCGGATGTGATTCGTCTTGCCATAAGTATCTTCGATGTAGACAGGAAGAAAGCCAATGACCTTGATTTACATATCTAGTGAGAATGTTTTGGAGGCACGGGCCTCTTAGGGTTATTTTTGGGATGTCAAGTGATACGGTTTATGAGCTGTAATTTGCGGAGGGTGGATATAAGCTTGGTTGCTTCCGGTAGCTGAGCTATCCAGTTCACCCACACCCTTCAACTTCCCTCAACCTCAACATGCGTGGCCTCACCTCCCTCCTCGCTGTCTCCCTCCCAATCCTCACCCTCGCCGCCAAAGAGCCCTTCGGCAGAATAAAAAATCTCATCACCTTCGGCGACAGCTACACCGACATCTCCCTTGCGTCCTTCCCCCTCTGGCCGATCTACGCCTCCGAATACGCCGGGATCAGCTTCATGGATTTCGCGCGCGCAGGCGCGACGTGCTCGAATGCCCTAACTCCGCGGACCTTCCCTGGGGTCGTGGAGGATGAGATCCCCGCGTTTTTGAACGCGACGAAGAACGGAAAGAGCTTGAAGGCGGATGAGACGCTGTTTACGCTGTGGATTGGGACGAACGATGTGGGCGTGGGCGAGCTGATTACGGGGCAGGCGAACGCGGGGGTTAGTATTGTGAATACGTCCGTTTGTGCGGTGGAGTGGGTTAGTAGGATGCATGCGTTTGGGGCGAGGAATTTCCTGTTTCAGAATGTGAGTGCATGACTTGATTTTTGGGTGGGATTATTGGGGCTGATAGTATGCCCCGTGTAGATGATTCCGTTGAATTTGGTTCCCCTGTACCAAGCCAATTCGTATCCCAACAAGTACTGGGACGAGCAAAGAAATACGACCGAGTGGAATGTCTTCATGAAGGAGCTCGTTGCCTCTGGGAATATGTTGACAGAACTTATGCTTGCGAACCTCGCGCCGACATTGCGCGATTCGAATATCTGTAAGTGTTTACTATCTTCTATTTTTCCCCTTTGCTTATTCTGCGATCCGAGGCGTCTTCGACTCTCATGGTCTCTTCACCGACATCGTTGCTAACCCCACTGTGTACCTCAACGGAACTCTTCCTTTGAACACTACGGGTGCTTCCAGCGCATGCGTGTTCCAATTGAACGAAGATACCAGTGGTCCTTCCGATTGTACGATCCATCTTGGTGCTGCTTCAGATAGCTTCGTATGGTAAGGATTAATATGTCATTTTTTTTCTTGAGAGGCTAATTATTATTCAGGTTCGACGAGTTGCATCCCACTGAACAGAGTCAACGCATCGTTGCGAGGGAGATTACTAAAGCCGTCAATGGAACGAGCACGAGATGGTTGAAGTGCTTTTCATAATTTATAGAGTAATAGTGTTAGAATTACATGGTTATAGTTCTGTCTCTAAAAGGCTTTGAATAAAACAATGCGTTCAAGAACTAGATTTCCGCAGGTCTTCAAATATGACTTCCACGGCCCGATGGGCAAGTCTGATACATTATGAGGTCAGCGAATGCATATTAAGAGCGATGAATGTGATTCACCCATATAACCAAGCTTGAGGATGGTACCCATTTGCTACAAAAATCCTTAAGTCCAAGTTCTATGGGATTTAGAGATAATTTAAATGGACGTACGATGGGAATGATACTTGCATCCTTCGAAAAATTCAAATTAATATCTTACAGATTAGATACCATTTAGCACGTTAAATACCGAGAGGATGCCATGAACTCTTCACTGCCTTCCGCACCCAATCTACCTGTTCTATTTCAGTGCTGGCTGGAGAGGGATCGATGATCTTCCAAGTCTCGGCGGCGAGGGGTCCTGTTTGCATAGCTTTGAATGCACATTTGATTGCTTCTACTAGGAGTCTAGTATCTTTGATGAATCTGTTGATGAGAATTAGTGAGCATAGATACATAAATATGAATGTTATAGTACCAGTATCCGCTGGAGCATCAAGAAGGCCGAGATCGATGTCTGGAATGGGTGAATTGATTGCTTGGGTGTGCCTGTTGAAAGGATTACGAAGAGAGCAAGCGATCGATTAATCATAATTACAGAGCCTCTGGCCCGGGGATGCTGGAGGATAACCACGAACGAATACTGTCCCGATGGCTTTCAGAATTGACGGGACCGGTATACACTGACAAATTTTGGGAAGATTTTTGTGATATTTGTAGTAGAGATACTGAGAAATACGATATATACCCGGGAAAGGAATTATTTCGAGCTGAGGGACACTTTCTGTCTCTAACCATTGCCATTGCAATCCATAAACATCCTTCCAAGGAGAGAGTTGAGTTTCAGGAGATCCCAGGACTTTGTTCAGATCCTCGAGAATCTTGTCTAGATTTTCTTTCGGTATGAAATCCTGGGCTCGAAGGAATACGACGCTGGAATATGTGGTGCTAAGAATTCCGGCTTTAGACTCTTTATACATTCGTATTTACTCTTGCATAGACTCGGGATTGACCAGTGTTTTAAGGTTTATATGGTCACCAGAAAGATTAGCACCGACACTGACGCTGAAACGGTCCTGTTTCTTATAAGACATATCTGTTTCGAGATCTGACAAACTGAAATCTAAACACTAACCTCCAAATTCTCTCCGACACCGTTCAGGTGAACTTTGATTTCTCGTCCCAACGATTCAAGAATTTGTGGATTCCGGATGCCTTGAATAAGCGTTGCAGTAACAATTTTGAAAAGTATTTTAACCAATTTTACCTGAACGTTCTAAGATGACGGGAATCTGGAGAGAACCGGCGTAAATTCTGTCATTCCTAGAGGCCTCAGATTGAGATATTTAATAACATACCGGCTGCGAGAACAACTTCTCGTTTCACTTTCTTGCTTTACCCGGAAAGACACCGATTCTGCTCCCTTTCAGTGGACAAATTAACGCGTGTCACTTCCGCTCCGGTCAGTATCATAAGATTGGCGCGGTTCTTGATAGGTTTATAGTATGCCTACAATATTCACAATAAGCCACGGTAAATAGATTTGGTTTCGAGGTAGAATTTCTTACGTTGGTGCTCTAGCTGCGCGTACGACTGACTGGATCAATCGACAACAATACTGTCCACGTGCCGATTGGATCTCTGGAATCCTAAACACTAGACGAATATACGTTTAAGGCTTTTTAATTAAAGGTACATACCCTAGTAGGGTTGGGAGGAACTCCAAGCTCTTCCATTGTCTCAAAAAAGGGGGATGCGATATCGTAAAAGTATTCCGGCGATGAAGTCTTTATACAACCATTGCTATTAAATTGTGAGTGTGTTTAAGCATTACAGTTAATTAGCCATACCTCCCATGATTCTCTAGGTCGTTATCCGCATAATGCTTCGAGGCAAGAGGGCTTGCATCAGGAAAGTTGACATAGAATCCGTTTTAGCGCCCGTGCTAGGAGTGATAGGCGGTGGTATGTAGGGCTATGTAGTCTATATACCGACTCCTAGCGACTCCATACTCGCCTATCCTACCTAGTGCTACCTAACACTACGGGGAGTTTAGCACGCGTGGCACGCTTTGCTGATGTGGAGGGCATCATTTCTCAGAAAGACCGATCATTTTTGTTCCAGAAGTCCAATCCCAACCTGTTCTGTGTAAATGATACAGGTGCGCAATCGGCCTTGGAAATACGAACCAGATATTCCTAATTCTGACCAATCTACCAAGATCCAGCTCAGCGATTAGCCTGTAGTTGAATTACTGAATATATACCATTTAACTCAGCCTTTGATCCCCTACAATAAAGCCAGTTAGCACGTGTCGTGGAAGAGTTTTAACTGCGCATTGCTCACCGACAAAGGACCAGAAAGTTGAGTACAGCTGTTCCGCCAAGGGTCTACCTCGGGCCATGGCTAACTCCTGATTGTTCGCAAACTTCTGAGGCATTGTCGTCAGTGCCCATTTCGAGTCTCACCAGGCGTTAATATAAGATCGTCCTCACGGTGAAGGCTAGCCTCAATGACACCTACTGTCAAATGTGGATTCTCGGAGAGTCTCAATGTAACTTCAAATATATCTCATATCGCAATGCTTTATGTAAACTTACAACACAGCGAGAGCAAGTCCTGTTGTTCCGCCCCCTGAAAATGCGATCAATCATCGTAACTTCGTACATACTAAGGAGAGGATGTCATACCTATGATAATATAATCGAGAGCTTTGGTTGAAAACGTCTTCGAATCAATATCTGACATGAATGAGATCGACGTCGAGAATACAAGTAGCAGTCGTGGAGAGAAGTGCTTTTAGAACCCCAAGCCTCTCGGCAACCCGAATTCCGAAGAGCATCAAACAAGAAGCTACAATCCTGTATCGATGCACTTCAAATGCATCCGTTGTGTACAGCATTGATACACCAGCTTCAGAGATCTGTGGAGAGCTGATTCAAACAAGAGTCGGAGGATGGAGAGGCATTCAGTGAATCCATTAGCACCTGCAGCCTACAGCAACCTTCTCGAGCGCTCGGAGGCTTTCCGCAAACGGTGATATCACTAACGGAGGCAAGATTGAGAATTCCAGACCCTTCTGGATGGAGAAAAGGATCTTTAAAAGACACAGCAGATACTTAATAGGCATTGAATTTATGACCGAATCTGCAAAGGACTTCTTACGGCAATATTAGAACCAACCAGCCTTCCCTCATAAAAACCTTCTACCTTCCGCAACTGATCTCCAAGAGAGTTACCAACCCTAGGGCAAAGGGTTTGAAAATTATGCTATTAAGGCCATGAAAAACGTAAAGTAAAATGACATTGAATCAGATAAACTTTAGAAATCCAAAAAATGACAGATTCATGGTTCATGATCAGACAACAAATGTGCATCTTCAAGACAGTCTGTAACAAGTCAAAGCTTCTTTTAGGGACCATCACCATCCAAGCATTTAACCTCAAAGCACAGGAAGCAATGAGAGATTTTTCCTGCAAGGAAAACATGAGGAAAACATTAGAGGTCATCCCCATTTTCTCAGTGTTTTCTCAAACACAGACAAAAAACCCTAAATTTATTAAGATTTTCCTGTAATTTATGAAAAATCCTGAGAAAATGGGGTGTACTTTCAAGGTTTCCTAATGTTTTCATCTGAGGAAAACATCTCAATGCTTCCAGCCTTTTGGAGATACAGGGAAAACGTGCCAGGTTCTGAAACTGAATAAGTGCAACCTTCGGTTGCTTCCATCATGGTACTGTAATTTCCTTTATCGAGTTCAAACCCCTAAAGCGGATACTTAGTAATACTGAACATCCTTAGGATCTGAATCTTGATAGGAGGCTGAAACACATTTCCACGGCCAATAGGAGGGTTTAAAAATTGCCAATTGAATTCACACAGCGACAATACTAACATCATGGAAAACATTGAAAACAATCGCCCTCAGGTAGCAGCTTTTATCGTCGCCTTGCAAGCTCCTCGAGACTGTACCTTCAAGTTCATCGGCGCCATACCACACAATGCCACCCCTCGAGACTCTGTTTAAGAACGGTCCTTCGCTTCTTAATGAAGGTATAAGCTGTGTTCTGTCATACAAATTCAGCAGAAATATGTCCATGCACTGCGCTGCCTATCGTAAAAGAGGGCCCAACGAGTCGCCTCAAAGCGGAAGTTAGAGCAGCGACAAGCTAGGTAATAGGCCTCTAATATGTGGCTTGATCAAGATTTCTCATTAGGACTCACTGGCATTATTGAATAGGCTTACCGAATCACCTGAGGAAGCCTTAGCGATCTTGTATCAACGGTCTGTGTAATCACAACTTACTCTCCAAAGGACGCAATTCCCTATGAAATCTGCAGGAGTGTCATGTTGTCACATTCACCCGAAACACAAAGCCAGTGCTTAGAAGGTTTTCAGCGAGTCAAAGGAGCATGGGGCAGACATCGTGAGTTTTTACTAACATTTATACCTCAGGACTCTAAATTGTTAATATTCAACTAGACCTGAAGACTGTCGGGAAGACTATTCTCGCTTTATTAGTCGTAACCTCAAATTTCTACGAACTCTTCCCGATTAGGTAGTCACACAATTTTCACACTCCTTCAACAGACTGGCTCTTTCCAGTCCTTTATATACCTGACACTACAATTCTCTGTGACGGCATGCATAGTTTATCATGACTGGATTTAGACTCAATACATATTCCATACCTTAAATATACATAATTATGACTGTATTATGGACTCTCTACATTTTCCATATCTTAAATACACATAACTATGACTATCATAACCTGATAAGGACTTGATAAGGTGTTTCTTATGATGTCATGACTGTTTAGAGATATGGTAAGTCTTCTTTTTCAAGTATTGCAGTGTCACATGATGGAGTGCAAGCACAGCATTGCTTATCATTCAAATATTTAATCAAAAATCACTACTTAACTTCTTGCTTCCAATGTAACTTCTTCAAAGCAGC
>KN837355.1:66166-117999 GCA_000827215.1 Sphaerobolus stellatus SS14 | reverse complement strand
GAAATATGATTATTTAATGGTAATCATTGATTGTTTCTCATCACAAGTACATTTGATTCCAACAAATGTGCGAGTTACAGCCAGAGGAGTAGCTTGGTTGTATTTGAAGGAAGTAGTCCGTTTACATGGACTACCAGAGTCAATCATAATTGATCGTGACTCTAAGTTCACTTCTATATTTTGGAGTGAATTACAGCGATTAATAGGTACTAAACTATTAATGTCCACATCATTCCTTCCTCAAACTGATGGAGCGACCAAACGGGCCAATCATTCGATCAGGCAAATACTGTGAACAGTAGTTGCCCTGGGCAGAGCATTGTCCAATGGTTGAATTTGCTATTAACAGTAGTACTAGCGAATCCACCAGATATGCTCCATTTGAGATTATATACAGATATATGCTGCATATAACCCTTCCCACTGATTTTAATACCAAATACAAGGGTATTAAACACTTTGCTGAACAAGCAAAATGGAATATAATGGCTACTCATGATGCCATTATAGCGAGCTGCATTAAACAGATGGTTAATGTGAACAAGAAGCGGAGACCAGGAGAAGAATATTCCCCTGGTGACTTGGTATATTTAAGTACCAAGAACCTGAATCTACCCAAGGGTAGAGCGCATAAACTTTTACAAAAGTTTATAGGACCTTATAAAGTCCTGGAAGCTCGGAATGAGAGCTCCAATGTCGTACTTGATCTCCCTGATGAGCTCAAGGCCAGAAAGATCCATGCGACCTTTCACAACAGTCTTATTAGGCCCCATATACCTAATAATGATAGTCAGTTCCCTAACCAAGAAGCCAAAGCCTTCTATGACTTTGGTAAGGACGACGAACAAGAATGGTTCATTGAAGAAATCATTGGACATGAATGGTCCAATGATGGGCTGCAATTTAGAGTCCAATGGACTCTAGGAGATGTCACCTGGGAACCCCTTTCAGGTGTCAAAGAGTTGGAAGCTCTAGACCAGTATCTAGAGCTCCGCGATGTCAAGTGGCCACACGATCTTCCTAGAATAGGAAGTAAACTAGTAATTCCTCAAGAAAGAGGAATTAACGCGAATATATGCACATATATGCGCATATATAATGGATGACTAGTATAGCACGCAATGTAACTAGCGTGCCGCAATATATAATTATTATAATATCAAGAAATACCTTAATAATAATGTATTTTGGCGCATATATGCACCATTATTACTATAAAAGTAATAATAGAACGACTCAGCCTATGAGTCGTCATAGATCAGATCAGTCTATAAATAATCTGATCCGAGGCCAACATGGTCTCAAAGAAGCACTGATGGGATCAGTGCCAGCCAGCTGGTTGCCGGCTCAAGGTATAAATATACCTTTAGTGCAGTTCTGGTGCCTCTTTCTTTAACCAGAACCACAACAGTAGTGACCTGTCGCTACCTGTTCCCCCACAATGCCTGACTCAAAAGAGAGCCAAGTGAAGCGCAGCGGTAATGTTGCAGAGTCGTTGTCGCAATTTCGTGAACAACAAGCTCAACACAATGAAAATCACATAGAAGTAAGTGCTGTCTACGGTGCATGCTTCATATACCACCCTGAGGGGTGCGACCGCTGCTCTAGTTATCTAGAGCACCTCCTGGAGGACATCCCAAGACGTCCTTCCACCTTTGCGTTCACTAAGGATGAGATCCTTAATGGATTAAATGAGGCATGGCCTCATATTATTGAATACATCCAGAGTCTGGATGAGTTGCGAGCAACTTTTGAAAAAGAGTTGTATGAGGAGACAGCTGACAATCATTGGCTGTGTGATGAGAATGAGGATCTGCGAGTGCAGATCCTTATACTGGAGACTTGAATCGAGAGTCTCCAACCCCCCACACTGAGTGAGCATTCATGACGCCCCCTCCTACTACTGAGTCCCCAACTGGTAGCAACCACCCATTGACCAGCCCGGTCAAAGCGCACTACTCGCACAAACATGCTCGTAAGCTAGATGAGAACGAAAACTTCTGGAATAAAGTCCGGAAGTATGACTCGCGACCAGATCACTGGTCACTACATATATGGCAAGCCCTAGTGGGTTGGCACAAGAACCCCATGAGCATACCTAATGCACTTAGGGAGGATGGTGATGGCTATTTCCTCGAAGAGGACATAGACATCGCTGCATGGCTTAACAAAGTCATTGGCGAATTACCCTGCCAAGCTATCATGACGCGCATGAAAGCTGTACTGGGTAACCGTATCAATTTTGAAATGGCTTTTAGTGGATTTGACCCGAATCTACTCTGCGCAGAGATGCATCAGACTCAATGGATTACTGATGCCTTGACCCCTCTGCGCATTGGTTCCCATATTACTAAGGGAATCAAAGGTAAATCACAGATTGACTCTCTGAAAATACCGAACGGACCAGAATTCTTAAAGCTGGTCCTAGAGCATTGTTCTCTATCTAGAGAACAAATATATAATAAAATCATCCCTTATATGATTAGGGATGATGAGAAGCATCCATTAAGTGCAGCGGCAGTAGAATGTGCTGCTTACATGACGCTTCGCAACCAAGAAAATGCCCCGTACAAGGGCAAGAAATCTATGACTGGCACTGGTCAGTCAAAGTCATCAGTGCATGTGCTGACACCAGCTAGAACTGGTGAGTCCAGCCAGCAACGGTTGGACATGGAATTGGAATCTTATAGCCAAGTCTGCAAGCCGGTGCTTCCCTATGAGGAAGCACCCCCCAGCGGTGAACCCGAGTCTGGGCATACAGCACCACTATCAGCTGGTGCTAATAGTACTCTCTCAGATGAGAATACTATGGATATCGACCAGATTGTGGGAGATATCTATCGTGACTGCTAGTAGCAGTCAGCCAGGGAGGATGTAGTGGCTATAGGCAGTTATATCTATATGTATATAAATGTATTATAATACATAACTAATAACTAACATATATATTAGTTATATGCACTACATCAAAGATGTAGCTACTATTAGTGTGGACACCATAAGTGTCCACACCGGCTTGTATTTAGCATGCTGGCACATTAGGCACCGGCATATATCTTTTACTCATACCACTTGTACTACCTCCTCTAATAAAAGAGTTCAGTTAGTCTCAGTGTGAACATATAAGATATACTACTGTTATATCAATCAAGCATAAGAATATATTTTTCCGTGCCCTGTAGAGTTAACGTACCATGTATTTTCCTTCCCGCATCAGCACTATTGCGTACCAGATTTGCCAACGGACCTTGCCTTGATGACACTTGAATTGAAGGTTTTAGAACATTTGAGCAGCAAATACACATTGATATTCTAATTCTCTAGTTCTAAGGAATGCTTGTTTAATGGGTCCTTAATACATCACGAAAATCTCAAATGTCCAACTCTTAGTAATTATGCTTCACGCCACCACCTCCCAATTCCTCAAAACATCGTACGCAAATTGCGCATTCATACTTGAATTCTCATCAAGTGGTATTTTGTTGAGAAGTTCCAACATAAGACCGACTCGTTGCTTATTCTCCGGTTCATTGCTCTCCGTACCTAGGATCACATGATAGATAAGGGTGCGCTCTCCATAAACATGGCCATGAAAAAGTGCCTCCAAATCCAAATGGTGTTGTTGACAGGTTCTCAAACATGCTTCGAGAATAATGGGAGATCGTATCCCTTGCAGATTGACGGCTACATTTTTTAACTTAAGAAAGAGGTTAGTCCACCTATTGCAGCATGCCACAGGAGAAGTCACTTACCAAGGATATCACCACTGACTCGAGAGCTCCTTGTTCCTTGCAATTAGATAAAGCTGAGTACACCTGACTCTGAGTGATATCCTCTGGAGCTAATCTTTCCCAATCAGAAGAGCCGGATTCGAGATGTTTGTTGGCTTCATCGTCCAATGGAGGATAATCGCTGGAGAGAATTCACTTGATTCGGGGATGCCATGATGGTAGACATGGAAGCTGAATGAACGTGGATATGATAGAGGCAGTGATAGTGGTAGAGACAATGGAAGACATGGCAGTAGTGGTACTAGCAGAAGATGAATGCAGTGTCTAAGAGTGGAAGGAGATTATTATATGGTCTAGTTCATCCCCTGTAAGGGCAACCCTCGAAGCCGAGCGGACGTCACGCAGAGCTAGCAGAGGGGAAATCCAAAGATATATAAGTAAATAAAATATATACACGCAAGGGAATCTCACCTAGCAGAGGGGAAATCCAAAGAGAAAGACTTGGATTGCCTCTGTCAGAGTGAGCCCACTATATACCGTCCGGAAACGGGAACGCAAACTCCGAAAGGAAAGTGAACAATGATCTGATGAACTCGGAAACAATAAGAAAGGGGAAACGAACCAATGAGAGGGAAGACAAAGGAAGCGGAAGCGAACGGAGAAACAATGGAACAATCCCAAAAGCCGACCGGCGCTAAACAACCCATCACTCGTGCGCTATGACTATATGCGCATATACCCTCCACCAGATGACCATTGTCTCCAACCAAACCTCCCACTCTCCGGCCACAGGAGTCGACAAATGTGCTGAGGGTGAATCCCGCGCGGAATCACTACTTGAGGGTGGTTGACGCGAGGGATAGTTCCGGACAGAAAGGTTCCGGGCGGAAATCTGGAGGCGTCCCCTGACACCCCCCTAGCGGGAAATGTATTTTCCTTGACCTCTTTTGCTATGGCATCCTCTTTTTGCTCATCTTTCACACTTATTCTGAGTGCTACAGAGAAATATCAACACCGTGGAAACCCAGAAGTAGGGATCTCAGGCAATGATGATCTCCAGGAATGTAGATGGCAGTACGATATATGATATGAATGTTGTGACTGGCTATGTGACATGACTAATACTACTGCAAACCCAGCAAATTGGTTCTCCCTTCTCAAGAGGGAGGAACCTGCAGTTCCAACAGATAAACCTTTTTTTTTTTTGTTATGGCTCAAAATATTCAACGGTTGACTCTCATCAGGAAAGTTGACACAGGCCACATAGTGCTATGTGGTCTATATAGCCGTTCTATATATTTAGTGACTCAATACTTGCCTAGTCATCATAGCAGACTTAGCAATGGGCTTGCCAACATATCAGAATTACACAGCAACACTAGCCTAGTGCTATATAGCTCAAGGTGCAAGCATAGAGCCTCCCTAGTGTTTGTAGCTGTCTCTATCTCTTGTTATTTCATATATTTACCATTAAATTGTGTGAATATTATATATTCAACTAGAGAATACATAACAATTTACAAGCTACTATCCTATGTAACAATGGTAAGAACATAGGAAAGGACAAATAGAACAATCAGAAACTGTCAGGGGATGACCCTAAAACTCCATTTTTACAGTCATCTGGACTCCACTTCAATACATGTCAACAAGCTTCCGAAGTCCGAGAACCATTTCTACAGTCACCCAGACCCCACTTTAGCACTTGCCAACAAGATCTCAGAGCCTGAGACCCCTATAGTTGTATGTCCAATACTTATCTTCCGTTGTACAGGAATGGAGACACAGGCAGCCCCCGAGTCACAACTCATCAAGTTCATTCCATGGTTTTGGAGTCCAACCATAGGCCCTTGTTATGGCCAGAGAGTGGGAGGTTAGGATGGATGCAGTGGCAGAGTTTGGAGTCTGCATTCAGGGGCATAGGTTAGTGTGTGGTCAGGGTAGTCTGTATGGTCTTTATTCCGTTATCTCTTGTTCCTTGCTCCTGATGTTCATGTGGTCCCTTTCTTGCATATTTCTTGGCATCAATGGTTCTTGATTTTTCACAGTATTTATTGGGCTCACACTTGCTGAAGCAATCCAAGACTTTCTCTTTGGATTTTCCCTCTGCTAGGTGAGATTCCCCCTTTTGTATTTATGGTCATTTATTGATTTACTTTGGATTTCCCCTCTGTTAGCTCTGGCATGATGTCTGTCAGAGTCCAAGGGTTTCCCTTACAGAAACTAGATCAATGGTATGACTGAGTAATACAGTTTGAAAAGCAGTATAGGCAAAGAGTGCAAGAGTGGAGGCCCTATAATATAATATCAATGCAATGTGTGAATGAATTAAATTAGAAGGATACACCTGGACAAATACCCAACTTGAATGGCTCATTTTCTGCTATGATATCTGATTGACTGGCCAGTCCCTAGGGACACTTTGTGTCAAGGGTTAGGAAAAAGACTGCATCAAGTACAAGTAGTATGAGCTTTCCAGTAGATAGAGAATCATTTCCAATGAAGAAGCACAGAGAGTACCAGTGAAACACCTGAGCTGAAGAGCAGACACTGAGTAAGATACAGTGACAAGACACTGTAAGAGACCTCAGATGAACTGCAGTGAAGACCATGTTCAAGTTATTGGTATCTGAGTGATGGAAGACAGAATGACCAGCAGCTTTGGACCTTGGAGAGTAGCAGACTTGAGTACTTCAAACTTTGCAAGGGAGAACATGGTGGTTTGAGATAGGAAATCGAAGTCACATAGACACTGCATGTGACTTGTTCAAACATAAAGGCATCATGGACTGTTATGTAGGCTATATAGCGCTCCTAGTGTTTTGTCTACTTTGCTGATGTTTCACCACTGCGTGCCTTCTTCTGTGAAGTACGTTGAGTTCTTGTCACACTCCAAAAAAAAGTAGCATGTTCCAATATGAATAGTAAAACCCTCACATATATAACAATGTATATAATAGTATATAGATAATTTAAGCATTATCCTCTCCATCGTACTCTCCATCTCCCACATCATTTATGGGACAGTCAAGCTCGCTCTGACATTTACTGAGCGTTGAAGTGCCAAGACACTTAAAAACGAAATGCAATATGAGCGAGTGATTATCGACAGACACTTTGAATAACATACCTGGGAAGATTCCTTGGCTAGTAGGAGCGAAGACTTCGAACAAGCTCTCAGAAAGATTGATACTCCCAGAGCCACATCAGCAAACTGTGCCACGCACGCTAAACTCCCCATAGTGCTAGGTAGCACTAGGTAGGATAGGTAAGTACGGAGTCACTAAGAGTCGGTATATAGACTACATAGCCCTACATACCACCGCCTATCACTCCTAGCACGGGCGCTAAAACGGATTCTGTGTCAACTTTCCTGATGCATTGCAACCGGGGCATTCGTCTGCAACAGTTCCAACTGCAGTCTTGCCAGTAGCAGTATCGGTGATCGTGATGGTGTGTCCACATTGGACACCATTAGCGTACTGAGCAGTTTCTAATATAAAGGTTAATTGGAGCATACACATTTAATTATACAGTCACTTACGAAGCGCGACAATGTGGTCAGTGTCCTTGTGCACTTGGCCACATGCTCCTGCGGCTCCTTCCTGGAAAAAGAAGGTCGCGGTAATTGATGAATTAATACAGACATATGAGTGAAACGAGTAATGGTATGATACTCACTTTCCAGTGTGGGTCACTCGACGCTCGAGAGGTTCAGCTGGAGAGGCCGAGACAACGCTAAGGAGCGCGGCAAAGAGACTAATAAATCCGGTAGAGTGCATTGTATGAGATTGGAGGTGGTGATAGAGAAGTTGGGAGTGGTACTTCGATGAAAAAAATATGAGTAGTCCCTCGGGAATTTATATTCTGCAGAATATGTTAAAATTGGGAATGTCCTGAATATTCCTCACATCGCTAGATTCTCTACATAATGCAGATAGCATGCAGTGTCCTCGTAATATTTAACCCAGTGCAATATCCCCGTGAGTATTAACCTGCACCCAGGAGACTGCGTTATGTCCGAACAAAATATCCTCTCAGGATGTGCCGTTAGCACGCACGTGTATTCAATTATTACTATGAGCAACTCCGAGTCCTACTAACCATCGGTTAGAAATGATGGATCACAGCCATAATTGATGAACTTCGAGTTAAAGAGCGTTCCGAGATGCAATTATCCAGGTCCAAGGTTGTGAGAAGATGATCCGATTGAATATAGCAGGAAGGATAGACAACTTGAACAGTACAGGAAAACATGAAGTTTCCCATAAATGTCTATTTTAAGATATTGTAGATGCTCTAGACTTTTGAGATCCCTGATATGGTCGGGTAAACCCTTCGCTCATAGACATCCCTGGCTTCCTGGTGTGGGACAGACATTAAGAAAAAGAATTAATGGCAGGTTTGTCATCGACGTATGTAATTATTCTTTTGGACCCAAGATTCAGCCTGAAATAGCAAGTACAAGCAAACCGTGAGTCCTCTATATATGGAAACAAAGGGCGACATACACTCATAAGCCATGCGACATAGCGTGCAATGATCCTGGTGTGGCTGCCCGTCTCCGAGTCAATCAATCATTGACTGTGAACAAAGCAGATCAGGGATATCTGGACCCAGCTCCGTAAAAATATGGTCTAGGCGCACGATCTTCTCTTGGTCGCCTCACAGTCTATTATTTACCATTAGCTTTGAGCGAGTGTAGACCAATGCAACGTGTTCTGGCACCCAAACAGCGCTCTAGTGTGGCTATCTGCAAGGATTCATTTTTAACCTTTTCGGAGCTGCAGTGGTGTTTGAGTTGTAATTATCCATATATAATATTTCTATTACTTACCATATAAATAGCCTACTTATAAATTAGAATAAGTCGAATTCATTCGAAAATCCATCGCAGTCTATTATTTACCATTAGTTTTGAGCGAGTGTAGACCAATGCAACGTGTTCTGGCGCCCGAACAGCGCTTTAGTGTGGCTATCTGCAAGGATCCATTTTAACCTTTCCGGAGCTGCAGTGGTGTTTGAGTTGTAGTTGTAATTATCCATATATAATATTTCTATTACTTACTATGTAAATAGCCTACCTATAAATAAGTCGAATTCCTTCGAAAATCCAGACATCTACTGGATATTGCATCAGCAAAGCTTGCAAAATGTATATAGCACTAGATAGCCTACCTAGTTCGCCTAGAGGAGACGCCCGTGGTAGGCGAGGTAGGCTATTGCGGATTCGCTAAATACGATATATAGCACTATCTATGACTAGATACCTCTATCTACCGCTCATAGCGCCCCCTACCGCCGGCGCTAAGACGCGCCCGTGCCAGGTTTCCTGATGTGGAGGGAGTTCTTGAGTTGAGACTCGACATCGTGTTTGTTTTTTTAAAAGATCAGTCAAGGTCCAGAATTTAGAGGGATGTTGCATTGCTTGATTTGCCAGGGCATCCCCAGATTACCCCGACATCGAGCCCGGCGAAGTCGCGGCGGGAATGGGTGATGTCGGACCCCGGATGTGTAATGTCGGACCCTGAATGTGTCTTCAGATGTTTTTTTAAAACATCATGTGTGTCTACAGAAATTGGGTTGATTATTAAAGGATGACTATTCAGTATCACTTACTATTCATTTTCACAGGAACGGAAACCTTGAATAAAGATTCCTGTGTTCCAAATAAGAGTCAGAGAAATAAACACTCGGGAATAAGAAATACTATCATGTAGTCAAACTAACCCATTGTGACTAGCTACTCAACGTGTCGCTCTGGAAACTGCCTCGTTGCTAAGTGCTTCTCGCTCATAACCTACTCCGCGACCGGCATGGCACATTCCGGTTCATAGATTGTATGACTTGCCTGCTTAACGTGAGTCTAAAGGCACGGCAGAGATGTAAAGAGCAGCACTGGCTGTGAGCAGTATGGTCATCACTGCGGAGCTGCGTCGGACTTCACATCAAACACGTACGCGCAAATCCATCATCAAAATACGGCACCCTTATTCTAGGATTATTTTCCAATCTTATTCTCCTCTCGGAAAACATGGTGGTCGTACTGTGCACTGTTCATGATCAGGCGTTGATTATTCTGACATATTTAGATTTTATTTTGGTACTTGATTTAGTGTCCATCAATCTCACTGCGAATCAGTGATGTATCGTCTAATTGGAACAGAGACTGAATTCTAGAGCTGGAGACTCATATGGACTCACAACTCAATGGGATGAATGTTTTGTTCGGACGGGAGGCAGTTCCATGGAGCAGGTTAACGCTCACGGGGATACTGCAGGGTTTGGACATGCGAAATACGGTGAATCTAACAGCGGTGGGAGGAATACATACTCACTTACAGATGTTCCAAGTTTGAACATACTCTGCAGAGTATAAATTCAGACTGAACTACAGTCATTTTCTCCATAGAAGTATCACTCCCAACTTTCTCTCCTCAGCTTCACACTCACATCGTGCACGCTACCGGTTTACTCAGTGTCTTCGTCGCGCTCCTTAGCGTTGCCTCGGCCTCTCCCGCTTCGTCTGAAGCTCTCGAGCGTCGTGTAACTCACACTGGAACGTGGGTACCATCTCATTATTATCTCCCCTTAGAAACCTATACTAATGCACCAATTAGTGCCACCTTTTTCTTCCAGAACGGTGTCGCAGGAGCCTGTGGCACCGTCCACAAAGACACTGGCCACGTCGTTGCGCTTCGTAAGTGACTTTATAATAAAATAATGTGTACTTATGAATTAAGCATCACATTAGAAACTTCCCAGTATGCTAACGGTGTTCAATGTGGACGTACTATTACAATCACCGATAACGCCACTGGCAAGACAGCAGTTGGCACAGTTGCAGATGAATGCCCCACTTGCGACGGCTCTGGAAGCATTGACCTCTCCGAGAGCTTGTTCGAAGTCTTTGCTCCTACCAGCCAGGGAGACTTCCCAGGTATGTTATTCGAGCCATCTGACAGTAATCATTCCCTCATATTGATTGTTTTCAAGTTTCTTGGCACTTCAACGCTTAGTAAATATCTACGGAGTGAAATGGATCGTATAAATAATGAGTGATATGTAGGGCTTTAAAATGCTTAACTTATATATTTCTGTTGTAATCTTATACGTATTCGCTTCTAATCATCATATCATTGTCGATAAAGTTGCAATAAGAAATATGTCTGCTGATGGTAAAGAGCGCCGAGAGATGAATACTAATGTCTGTCATTACTGGAAGTTATGCATATCAAATCTCGAAAATTGAGTACTGATACTGTATTACATAAATTCTTCAGGGCTTTGCCTTACGTCTCCTGTGGGGTATTTCGCTAACCCGCTAAATCCTTGTCCAGTGGTAGTAAATGCCTCTTTGACCCAGCCTATCCCATGATCCCACCATACGTGCAATTTTGGTTTGACCAGCTCAACGTGTGTGAGGCTCTCTTCATCCAAACTGCCGATCGTTACATTAACCAAATAAATTGCGCCGTCCATTTCTTCAACCATGGCCTTTTTCTTCGAACTATCATAGAACAGGTTTGTCCCGCATGCTCCACAGAAAGAGCGAGTGCCATGAGCACTGGATTGAAACTCTACAAGCTTTCCTTCGGATTCCTCTTTGTAATTGAATGTGATCGTAATCCATGGCTTAGGTGCGACCATCCAGGCTTGGAATAAAGAGCCAAATGTTTTTCTGCATTTACCGCAGTGGTCGAGGATACTTGTAGGTACTTTGTGAGGAGTACCAACCACCTGTGGCAGTTTATCCGGGATGGCGATGGTGTATGTCGTTCCTCTGCACTAGCAGCCGCCCTTGAAATTTTGAGACATGGTGATAGAGCAATATTTGGAGTTAAAGTTACTGTGGATACTCTGGTGAATGCGGTGTATGGCTTATAGCAGTGTTACCCCAACATTCGGTTGGATGTTGGGTATCTACACATTCTTTAAATAGCACTGCGCCGGGTGCCCCAAACATTTGTTTGCTGCTTTTACCGCGTCTTTGAATATTAGTGTAACGCTTTGGAGTAGGGGACAAGCCCAATGAGTCATGTCGCTACCTCATGGGCACCGTACGCGTCTGATGTCGACAGGAGCTTGTATTGAACGTTCGTCCTGATCAGACCGTCGGCAGCTGAATATCGGATCCATATTAATTATTCATGAGAATATTCTGAACAACTAAAGTTTTCAGAACTGAAAGCTGAGTGTAGAAGACGAAACCCCTTCAGTACTGGTTCAACAACCCTGCCTGCGCCCTCCCATTGTTCGCGCGCGGAATGACATCTTCACGTTCGTCGTCCAGACCTCTTGCCCCAATCTTCCTCATTCCGTTCTGCCCCGGGTGCATTGGATCTGTTTTATCAACAGCTGGGGTAACATGCTTACCGCCGACCCTAGTGCGTCTTGTGCATACACTGGAGGCATTCAAAAATTTCCTGAATCAGAAACTCTCAGGAAATCATAATACTCTGGCAAGTTTTTCCAAGTTTTTCAGAGACTAGAAATGAAGAGGAAACCATAAACTCTGTGAAGCTTTCCTGATCTGAGAACAATTATATAATATTAAGATTTCCGCAGCTATGAAAACCTGAAATATGTCAGATTTCTCTCAAGATTTCCTGGTGTCAGTAATGTAACAGACTAATACTGTTATATCAACTATGCATTATAGTATGTACATATATGCTATATAATAAGTAGTGTGGACACCATAAGTGTCCACAACAGCTCACATTTAGTGTGCTGGCGCATTAGGTGCCAGCAATATTCTTTTTACCTTCACACCATTGTACTACCTGCTTACTTGAATATAATTGAGTTCAGTTAGTTTAGTGTGAATAAGGATATCAACACACTATAAGTAATAATAAGGAAATTAAGTGTATTTGTGCAGATTCCTGAGTACAAAAATGTGGAGAGGATAATAACTTTTATGAAGATTTCCTGTCAATAACATAGGAAACTCTAAGGTAATTCAACAGGAGACAGGAAATTGTAAGGGCAACCCTCAGACTCCAACAGACATCACACCAGAGCTAGTAGAGGGGAAATCCAAACAGAAAGTCTTGGATTGCCTCTACTAGAGTGAGCCCAATAAATACTGTGAACAATCAGGAACCATCGATGCCAAGAAATACACAAGAGGGAGACCACATGAGTATCAGGAACAAAGAGATAAAGCAACAGAATAAAGACCATACAGACAACTCTGACCACACCCTAACCTACACCCCTGAAGCCGGACTCTGCACCCTGCCACTGCATCCAACCTAACCTCCCACTCTCCAGCCACAGCAAAGGCCTACAGGCAGACTCTGAGACCATGGAATGAACTTGATGAGTTGTGACTTGGGGGCCACCTGTGTCTCTGTTCCTGTACAACTGAGGGTGATTATTGGATAGATGACTATAGGGGTCTCAGACTCTGAGAGCTTGTTGACTAGTGTTAAAGTGGAGTCCAGGCGACTGTGAAATTGGAATTTTAGAGTTGTCCCCTGACAGAAATTGTTTTAAAAGTTATTATGCTCTTTATTTTCATATCCACCAAACTCTACAGGTACACTTAGTTTTCCTCACCATTTCTGATGTCAGGAAACCTTGAGAGAATCCTAAATATTTGCAGGTTATTTGATTTGAGAAAACCTTTAAGTTATCTTATATTTCCTGATTCAGGAAATCTTCAGACAATTTATGATTTGCTCTCAGTTTCTAGCCTCAGGAAACCTTGTAAAATTTTACCAGACAATTAAGATTTCCTGAGACTTTTTGACTCTCGAAATTTTTGAATACCTCCAGTGATACTTACTATCTAGCTGAATACGTGGCGGCAGTGCACACCCAAGTTCACTGTTAACTTAGTAAGTCTGGTGCATGAGATAGTGGTTGCATACTAGGTAATAAATTTTGTGTATGGCGTATAACGTGCATAGGAGTTTTGTGGAGTCGTCAATTCTGCTCCGTGAGGCGAATGGCGATGTCGATGTCGGATGAACGCGCGTGGCTGACGTAAGTAATCACGTGAGAGAATTCTGCCGGCCCGCCGGGGCCCACCTACTGACTGGCCTGCCACTGCATGCCAGTTACAGTAAATTCCGACAGCTGATTCCCTTCCCTTCCTCCCATATCATCTGTTCTCGAATATCCTGATCTACTATCAACTGCTAATTCTCCGCTGAATTCATGGATGCCAGCACACCTGACTAGCCTTGCCAAGGAACGAAAGAAGGATGGGTTGTAAATATTCTTTCGCATTCAAGTTCGCCGCCAGCTCTGGATGATTCGCCGAATGCGCGATCGGTACTGGCGGTGTGTATCGAGCTTGAATATCGGCCCAAGACCTTCTAAAGATCTCCTACATACGACAGGTGTAACCTTGGCATCAATAGAGTCACTCGTGGTATAATTGGTTCCAATGAGGTTAAAGACTAATAAAGTAATACTAATAGTCATCCCGTTATTTTAAAATATTAATTATAAGCTCGAAACATCGAAACCTCCTCGCGTCTCCAACTTCTTCTAATATTTCATTCGTCATAGTATCTCGTGGCCATCAAATATTTACACCAATTTCATCAGGCCTACACTATATATTCAAACGGTATACTCCAAAGCGTCTACCTGTTCGGGCCTTCCATAATTGGAAACCAAGGAGCCGAATTACCGAGATGCGGAGACATGGATTGATTTATGTCATGTCCTATAAAAGGAGTTCAGCTTCTGTCTCTATAACATTAAGCTACAGTGTTCTTGTCCTCACAGATGCCTTCTAAAACTATTGCTCTCGCCTCTGTCTTCGTCGCATTAGGTATCTTGAACCAAGTCGCTGCGCAAAACTGCGCCTGCGGATTTATCGACTCTAATAATAACGTTTGGGTGAGTTGACAATCTAAATCCTTGAAATAATTCTTACATGACTGACTGGATACCACAAACAGAGAGAATCTATTGTATCCATCTTTACTCAGAATGCTGGAGCTCTCGCGGCTGTTAATGCCAATTGGCGAATTGCTTCTGACAACGGGACCCTTTTGAGCAACACCGGTTTCACTGGCAAGATGCAGTATACATCGCAAAATGTATTTCAATGGAATGATGCATTAGGTATTAAGACGTCAGCTGTACGTGTATCATTCGGTTTTCTCTACTTTAAATCTAAAGATTATTTTTTTGAAATTAGTACACGGGAGATAACGTTATAAGGACAGGGGAGATCGATACCATGGTAGGTTAATTATCCTTGTTAATGCAGGACTAGAAATTTATATATCCTTTAGAGGGAAGATATACAGTACGGAACGTTCCGCATGGTAGCTCAGGTCCCCCTGAACGTTCCTGGAGTTGTATTCGGTCAGTAACAATTCACCGGTTTTTATATATGTTTTCTCATTAGCAATGAATGCTCACCAGGGTTCTTCACTTATATCAACGGTACTCAAGAACAAGACATCGAATTCCTGTCGTCAGATCCGATATATTCCCAAACTGTTCACTATACCAACCAACCAGGAAATGTAAACGGTAACGCGGATCCTCAAGCAACCAAGGTAAATTAGTCATAATCTGGGGATGAAGTGAAAATTCTCATAGGCTTCTCTAGGACGTGATTATTCCTGACGCGGATTTCACGTGAATTAACGATTCTCTTTTCGCTAGAATTGATAAATCTTACCATGTTTAAACAGGTTCTTTAAAGAACATCGAATTGACTGGCTCCCGACTAAGACAATGTATTACTTCAACCAGACATTACAGACGGTGAGTTATCGGTTATCTTCTCACATCTTCGCTTATATCTCATACTTTACACCATGATATATCTAGACAATAACCAAGAATGTTCCTAGAACGCCCTCTCTAGTTATCCTGAACGTCTGGAGCAACGGAGATCCGTACGTCCTTTCCTATAAAATCCCCTTAATTTTCCCATTCCTGAAATTTCTCTTAGCTTTTTCTCCAAAGGACCACCAACTCAAGACGCAATTGCGACCATCCAGAATGTCCACCTCTACTTCAATTCAACTTTACTTAGCGAGACTTCTTTCAATACCGCTTGTGTAAATGCTGGAAGGCCTGCTCAATGCCGTATCTGAAGCTCGAATTCAATTGCGTTTCTAATAGTTATGAAGAAATGTGTAATCCTGATCCCCCAGTATTCCGCATGCACCATTATCATTGCCGGCTTCTCGACGTCTTCGGCCAGTAGCTATAAACTTTACTATATATTACATAACGATACTCATCCTGTAACCCGAACCATATCCCCGTCTTTTGTTCTTGACGAATATACAACGGTCCTATCAACGCTTGCGCGACTATTCAGTGAGCCTAATCGACGCCCGACTTCCAATCTGAGTCGTATTTGCAATAGTCAATACAGTGAATGTTTTTCTATAAATCAAATAAGGACTGAGTACTGAGCTTGAGTAATCACATGTTTTACAATAAGGAAATAATCGAACAAAATGAAATAGATAGGCCAATATAATACAGAAAATCGAGACACAAACGTCTCCTTGATTTTCGCATATTTTACTTGGTGGCTCGGCTGCCACAATGTCAAGGGCTTATCACCAGGACCATTTCACGAGTCTAGTGGGTTCAACCACGATGGCGAGACTCTTACTGACCGAAGGAAGATTCAGTGACAATTCTTCTTCTCCTTCTTCTTCGGAGTTGTAGTAGTCACTTTCAAAGCCCTCTTCCTCAGAACCGAAGCGCAAGAAAGAAGCCGGAGCGAAGCGAGCGATTTTGACTACATAGTGCGTGTGATGAAATCAAATAATTAATATCAAGGTCGCAGCTGAAAAGCACCTACCATTATTATTAACACCTTCAACGAATATCTCAGACTGGTAATGTTTCAGCCAAGCTCCGACTGCATTTCTGTATTATTTATCCCAGGCGAGTGTATTAGTTGGCATACGAGCTATCAATACGTTAGGATTTATTCACCCATAGATAATCTGTGTCATGCTCGAATGAACAATAGCATGAGTAATCTCGACTGGAGACATCTACACAGCACAGAGTGAGAAGGACCAAATAGAGATAATACGAGAAAGTCTGACTTGCCTCTAATAAATACCGCAGAATGATTTCATCCAGGTCACTGATCTGAAACATTTGGGTAAAATTGGACTCATCTTGTCTTTTGAAGGGCCCGGACCGAGGCCAGGCTCTGAATCAGAACTCTCATAATGATCGAGTCGGAAGCATTGTGATCACTTCCTGGCTCCGCATCCCATTTTGAGAGTATCCAACGATGAGGAAGAAGTGCTCGAACTTGAATCTTCATCACTATCGTACCATTCACTTAATTCTTGACTGCTTGCTTCCGAGCTGCCTTCTTCTGGATTTCTCTCTTCCTTATAGATACCTTTCGCTGTGATGTCCTCAAGAAAGTTATTAGTCCAACTCATCTTCAGGTCCGTCATCTCAGTTAATTTCTTGTCCCTTTTCATAAATTCTGCTCCGTCGCTTCACTTTGAAACCAGAGAATAGGATGGTCTGCGGTCGGCCAAAAGGGTCCTTGATGGGATATTCTGCATAAGAGTTGCAGTACTGAAGAAGTTGAATGGAAGAAGTGTATGTCATTACCAATCTTTAATTTATTTTCCCCAGTACCAGTACCCCCACAACCCCCGGTGCACCTCCCACCTGAACCCAGTATGCCAGCACGAGGACCGGCGGCACCTGTAGCATCAAGAGCCTCGAACGCGGTATGGGCCCCATTTTCGTGAAGAATTCTTTGTTATTCGAGATGGGTTCCTTCACGTCACCAGCAGCCCTCGCGCCAATTCTCAAATTTAACTCTATGTCTTGGTAGAGTTCTTTCCAGACGGCCCATGTCCACTTCTCTGCATGGGCAACACAATTAAGGAGACGAGGACCATCACCCTCTGTCTTAAGATGAAATCCACAGTTTGGTATAAGTTTCAACCCAGGTTTTGAAGAATTCAGTTGTACAACAGCCAGGTGCCTTTAAGGGAGCGTTCTGGGGCTTCAATGGACTCATAGACGAAAGCAGCACTGCGGCGTTTGGATCGTGAGATATTAATGGCTGTTACGAGGTCAATTTGCACACTAAGCATCAATGTGTAAATCAGAGCGTTCAAAGATATAAAGCAAAAATAGAAAAACTCACTTATCTACGTTCATACTTGCTCTGAACCACCCCTCTGCATGTGCCCATGAACTCCAAAATGGAGTGGGGATACTGCTATGAAAGACATCTTTCGGCATAATATCTAGAGGTTCGAGCTCAGGTGCCACCACAGAATTCTCGTTGTTTAGAACAGCTTCACAAGAAACACAAGCATTGACAACGCGAACGAGATTCACGCCACCCTCGGATTCGAATAGTACATCACCGATTCCGAAGAATTCACCACTTTTATAGTCAGGGTCTGCAACGAGACGGCTCCAACTGGCTTTGACAATTTGCTAAAGATATCTTCTGGAGAAGGTTTGATTCTGATCTGTGGCTATGATATCGATACAAGTTGAAGTTGAAGAGCGGTTAAATGGTCTGAGATATAAGCCCCTGGGGATGACGTCATGACAGGTGTCCATGGATCCTTGTTGTCTTTCCCTGACTGTCGTCGTTGTCAGATCTCCAAGAACCGAACTTCATACATACATTGCTATAAATCTCTTTGAAGAACATTACGTCTAATTATAATCGATTCCGTGCTCTTTTCCTGCCTCTGAGCCGATTTGGAGCTAACTTCCGGAGAAATGGTACGCAGAACGCAAAAAGACCTAAGTATTTTCCTACGGGACGTAAAGGCGAACTTGCTGATCTTTAAATTTATAGATTTTGGCTGTAACATGGTATCCAATGGAGCTCCGAAACCAAAGGTGTCTTCTCTGCCAAGGACAAGGCCGCTGACCCATCTTTAAAAATCGCGCGTTCGCTGTTGCTCTATATTTAAATTACACCAGAGATGTAAGCATCACAATAATATTAGGAATCTAAACCTATATTTACAGCTTTCACTTTAAAGCACCTGACACGATGACGAATTGCGTTCAATAAGCCAAGAAAATATGAAATCGTTAAGAATGGAAGACATTTCTTTTCGAAGAAGTGTAGTATTGGAGAAAAACACGCTCTTTATAGGGGTTTTGTATGGAAGTCATGCTGTATTAGAGGGTTTTTTGAGCAAAAGCGGACGGTATCCAATAATCAAACGGACCTCGAAGTCGTAGTTCAATTTATCCTCGGCGTTGCCGTTCCATTATGGCCCGACGTGGAGCGGTTATTCTGCTGTGAGTAAGTACGCTAAATTCTTTTCTTTAAATATCTCTGATATTGGTAAATAGAACACGGGAATTCCATTCAATCTGTTGGAATTAACCCGAAATAAACCGGTGCTGCAGGTCTTCCACCATCGTATGGCGCGTTCTTAGTCGAAGTCAGTATACTACTCCATCTTCCATTTCACCAACTATAAGTCTAAGTATACACCTGATATGAGGTCATCAACCCGTTTTCCAATTCGACGGATATATATTTCACAGTAGGTCCCTGCTCTTCAATCCCCCCAAATCGCTTACACTCTTGATATTCCTCATTCCACAGCCTCGGAGATCATGTTACTTTCTTCTGTTATGGAAGATCTGCCTTACAATTACCTAGCCGCGGCGTTAGGGGCCCTGCTTCTAATCAAAGCTCTGTTGCGGTGGTTAGGGTTACTTAAACCTAAAAGACCACCATTACCGCCAGGCCCCAAAGCCCAACCTGTGATAGGGAATTATCTTGATTCCCTAAGGCGAAAGAATGGCTAACCATCGATGCATGGTTCAAAGAACATGGCGAGCAATTTTATATTCTCTGACATAGGTCCGTTATTAATCCCATCTCAAGGCGATATGGTCTATTATCGAGTATTCGGCCAAGGGATCCTCGCATTGGGCTCAGTGAAACGATGCCACGATCTATTTGACAAACGGTCCAGCATCTATTCCAGTCGACCAGAAAATATTATGCTTAACAAATTGTATCTGTTAGGATTCTCCAGGGACGATGTTGCTTATACAGCCGTAGATCGGGATGGAATTTCGCTTTAGGAAGCTTAAGTTACGGGATCTCCTGGAGGAAGCATCGTCGCGCATTTCAACAATATTTTAATGCGAACGTCGTTTTAAATTATAGGCCGGTGCAACTGAAGAGCGCTCATGGTCTCCTTCGGCAGTTATTAAAATCTCCCGATGCTGCGCTCACTCAAACTCTACGAAGGTCCGTTATTACTCATTCCAACTACCTGAATTATTTTTTAAATCTTTCGCTCTTTCGTCAGTTCTTTTGCCGAAATCATTATGGAAGTGGTCTATGGCTATAAGGTTGCTCCTATGGATGACCCATATATCAAAATTACCGAATGCGCGGTGACGGCATTGCTCCAAGCTACTAAGCCCGGAAAGTTTCTAGACGACACATTTCCCTTTCTTCAATACATTCCGAGCTGGGTCCCCGGTGCCGGGTTCAAGAAACTGGCAGAACAGTGGAGAGTCGCCACCATGGCAATGGTAGAAGATCCATTCGACTGGACTAAGTCTGAGATAGTAAGCCAGCATGCTCTATGATTTTATTTTATTTTACCTAAATATTCGATTATCACGCAGACACGTGGAACAGCCAAACCATCAATAGTAGCTTCAATGCTACAAAAGATTTCTGATCAACCAGATAGCGATAGGAATGAATTTGAAAGAATAATGAAGAACGCTGCCGGCATAGCTTTTGCTGGTAAGTTGAGGTTATACTGTATTCTTGGATAGTGAAAATATTCAGTGTTCGTTATAGGTGGCACCGATACGGTAAGCAATTGAAAGAGCGACGTAATTCATAGCTCAGAGGACATCCGTGTGCACAGACTATTGCGGCCGTGACGTGCTTTTTCCTTGCCATGGCGATGTTCCCAGAAGTACAAAAGAAAGCACAAAGGGAAATTGATTCGGTTATCGGGACACATCGCCTTCCAGATTTCAGTGATCGAGATTCACTGCCGTATATCAATGCAATTATCAAGGAAGCTATGCGATGGCAGACTATTGTCCCGATAAGTGTGTTGTTATGTCGCATTGTCTATCCAGATTTGATAACAAATAGAGCAGATGGCCCACATTTTAC
Organism: Sphaerobolus stellatus SS14; assembly: GCA_000827215.1. NCBI lineage: Eukaryota > Fungi > Basidiomycota > Agaricomycetes > Geastrales > Sphaerobolaceae > Sphaerobolus > Sphaerobolus stellatus. The sequence goes on along the minus strand of KN837355.1, from coordinate 97,143 downwards.
TACAGAGGACGACTTCTATGAAGGATATTTTATTCCCAAAGGCACTATCGTTTTAGGATGCACCTGGTATAGAGGAAACTCGTTAGACTTGGATTTAGCTAATGGTCAAGACATCTAGGACAATTCTCCACGACCCTGCTATATATGAGGATCCCCATGAGTTCAAACCAGAGCGGTTTATCAAAGATGGTAAATTTGACTCGACTATCCTCGACCCTTATGTAGGAATATTTGGATATGGAAGACGGTATGTTGTTTTGAAGATTGTAATTCCAAGAGGCTCACACTATTCTTTCAGCATATGCCCTGGTCGCTATTTTGCGGATGATACTGCGTATATTATGATAGCTTCTATATTGGCCACTTTCAATATCAGTGCACCTCTTGATGAGATGGGAAGACCGAAGACGCTGGTATGCGACATGCAGGATGGTCTAGTCTCGTACGTATAAAACCTGAAGTATGTCTCATATCTCACTAATTACATTAATTACTGGCAGACATCCCAGACCTTTTGACTGTGTTATCAAATCACGCTCTAGCGTGGCTATGGAACTCATACAAGATCCTGCTTTGGCTTTGTAAAGTGTGAACACGGTAATAGATTTTGCCAGAGTTTATAGCCTGGCTCTGGAACCGGATACCTAGTCCAGTATTGGCTTCAGCCTCTCGAATATACGTTGTGGCTAGGTCTGATTCTGACTCCTTGTAAAGATTTGTTGAAGAAATATTATTTGTAGCTATAAATGTGTGATGACGTCAGTTTTAGGCGTCTGTTCACCATTTTCGTTCAGTTGTAGCAGTATATGATGTCATAGTTTCCCACGTCAAGAGACTTATCAGACTCAAGAGGCCGAGGCTCTTACGTCAGGGGAGGAGATAAGCACTCTACCATTCCACGGCACGCAGAACATCAGACTCCTTCCCAGTCGTCCTCCAGCGTTGACTTCGCGGAAAACAGTTGGGGTGGAGTACAAGACGGATTGAGTCCACAGGAACCCATAGTATGTAAGCACCGAGGTAATTCCGAGAAAAGGCGGACGAAGTAACGCTGTCGGACGACTGGCATAAAGTGTCTAGGCGCCCATGCTCCAAGCACGCGTCGTGTGAGGTCTTTTGTGCCCTTTGGCGTTCTTGTGGCATGGGCGCCTAGACACTTTATGCCAGTCGTCCGACAGCGTTACTTCGTCCGCCTTTTCTCGGAATTACCTCGGTGCTTACATACTATGGGTTCCTGTGGACTCAATCCGTCTTGTACTCCACCCCAACCATTTTCCGCGAAGTCAACGCTGGAGGACGACTGGGAAGGAGTCTGGCAGAATATCGAATTTCCCATTGAGTTTGAAGTAGAAGTACGGTGCCCACGGGCGCCAGCTTAAACCATAAACATCAAACATCTATGGTGCCCCACGGGCGCCAGCTTAAAATCACAGACATCAGATCTGAAATCCTGTCACATGTACACTTTTAGAAAAACTCTACACTTTCAACGAACACCATCGTTATCAAGCTTTGACCACTCGCTCAAGGTCAATTCCGGTTGCATCGACGCTCCGCTGACGGGTGAGATGAATATCTGATTGGCCTTTGACCGAGAAAGTCCAACAGAACAATAACGGCTCATCGCCATCTTCAGAAAATATTTTCAGTATCGGTAGTAATATTTCTTGGACTTCCAGTCGGTTTGGGAATACAGTGTTCACGCCGTCTTCGCGAAGTATTGAAGGGATCCAATTTCCAATGAATCTATTTTGGATAATTGGCGGAAATAGGAGGCTTTGACATTCCAGTCGATCCGTACTCCGAAATTCCGCCTCAGCATGAACCTGACGATTTCACCTAAGAGTTGTCCTGCTAGCTTTGTGGATTTCTCGGACTTCGTGAAAGTTCCAGGTAAGTATTTCCCTTGTAATATATTCTTCGGAAGCATGTAGACATGTGTATTAACATCGCGTGCCTTGTAAAAGTCAGATCGAAACAAGCCTCGTGGGTTCTGGCGCTCGCACTATGGCTCCTAGGTTTCCGTATTCTGGCTAAATTGGGTGGGTACCTGATAAGGGTCATATTAATCGACCTCTGCATATATTTTCTCTTCTTTACAAACTGCTACTTCCCTCTGGTTTAACATACTATTGCTTTCACAGATGATATTCTCTTCATTCATGGAATCTCTTCCTTATGTAGCCGTAGCGATAGTCACTTCGTTTTTTCTCAAAGTTTTATTGAAAGGGCTAGGATTTCTTAAACCTGCTAGACCACCTTTACCGCCTGGCCCTAAAGGTCGGCCTTTGATAGGAAATTATCTGGATATTCCCAAGACGAAAGAATGGTTGAATCTTGATAAGTGGTTCAAAGAACACGGTGAGTAATCTGATTTTCTCTTTGCTAGTTTCGATATGGATCCAATTTCAAGGCGATATCGTATACTATCAGTTGTTCGGGAAAGGAATCCTCGCATTGGGATCACTTAAACGATGTCATGAGATATTCGAAAAGCGTTCCGGCATTTATTCAAGTCGACCGGAACTAATCATGCTTAATAAACTGTATGTGCTGATTTTGAGATGAACCTATTTCTTACACAGCACTAGATCTGGGTGGGATTTCGCTTTAGTAACTCTACCTTATGGAAGCACTTGGCGAAAGCACCGTCAGGCATTCCACCAATATTTTAATATGAACGTTGCTCCAAAATATAGACCAATGCAACTTAAAGGTGCTCGTGGTCTTCTTCGGCAGTTATTGGATTGTCCCGATCATGATGCACTCAAGAGAATTCTACGAAGGTATCGCCGTATTCCACTGTTATGTATCATCCATCTGAATTTTAGCGAACTTGTAGCTCTTTTGCTGAAATTATTATGGAGGTGGTTTATGGTTATGAAGTCGCTCCTGTTAATGATCCGTATATGGAAATTACCGAGCTAGCTGCGACGGCAATGCTTGAATGTGTTACGCCTGGAAGGTTCCTTGTTGAAGTATTTCCATTACTTCAGTACGTTCCCAGCTGGTTACCCGGCGCCGAATTCAAGAGATTGGCAGCGCAGTGGAAAGCCGCAACTATTGCAATGGTAGAAAATCCGTTCGAATGGACCAAGTCTGAGATGGCAAGCCAACTTATGTCATGAGGTCTATGCCTGAATATCCTGACTATTTTGTAGAACCATGGGACGGCCAAGCCTTCAATAGTAACGTCAATGACGCAAAGGATTTCGGATCAGGAAGAGAATGATAGGGATGAACTTGAGAAAGTACTGAAGAATACAGCCGGCATTGCTTTTGCTGGTGAGCAATAGTTGCTGTCTACTGAGTAACTAATATACCAAATACTTATTATAGGTGGGACTGACACGGTAAGCCATTGAAAAATCTACTCGAGCTATAGCTAAAATGGTAGACATGCGTAGACAATGAGTGCTGTGACGGTGTTCTTCCTGGCAATGGCAATGCATCCAGAGGTACAAAAGAAAGCACAGGCAGAAATCGATTCGGTCGTAGGAAGTCATCGACTTCCAGATTTCAGTGATAGAGACTCCCTGCCCTATGTCAATGCGATTCTCAAGGAGACTCTACGATGGCAAACTATTGTCCCCCTAAGTGTGTTATGACATCTCATTTTATTTATTTAAATTAAACACGAGTAAAACAGATACTCCACATTTGTCTACACAGGACGATGTTTACGACGGATATTTTATTCCTAAAGGCACTATTATCATAGGAGGCTCATGGTATAGAGTAAATTTCATGGGTTTGAATGTATCTCACATGCTCGATATTAGGACCATTCTCCACGACCCGGCTGTATATCCTGATCCTTTTGAGTTCAGACCTGAACGGTTTATCAAAGATGGTAAGCTTGACCCAGATGTCTTCGATCCTCATGTGGCAATATTCGGATATGGGAGACGGTGTGTTTTCGTATAAATGATCAAGTATACATCGCTAACATACTCCTTTTAGTGTATGCCCAGGTCGCTATTTTGGTGATGATACTGCATATATTATGATTGTGTCTATATTAGCCAGTCTAAACATCAGTGCTCCTCTTGATGAGAATGGAAGGCCAAAACAACTCATCTGTGACATGGACGATGGCGTAGTCTCGTACGTAACCTTCTGAGTCTCACTGCTTCTTAATTAAATCGTTACTTGCAGATCTCCTAAGCCTTTCGACTGCGATATTAAACCGCGCTCGAATGTGGCTACAGAGCTCATAAGAGATGGTATAATGAATTAAGCAGATAGCCCTTGTCATTTAGCTTTAATGCAATATGGCAGTCACTGGCACATACGACTTCTTTATTGACGGCAGTATCTCCAGGATCTGATAAATCATTCAAATTATCGTTTTAGCTCTCTCTCAGGATTTAAATAATAAGACTTGCTTGCGTCCATTTAAATCGCTTTCAATGTATTAGCACAGAAGCTAAGTAGTCAATGGCGCAGAGATATCCGATTTCTCATAGAACTTGAAGCTAATCTTACTTCTACATAGATCATGGGTAAAAATGACTGTAATTTGATATACAGCAGATCAGCTGTCAACGATCCGCTTCCCCTCACCCATCCGCTGCCATCTGTTTTACAGCCCCTGGTCTTTGTAAGGGGTACATCAATACAATCGCATACTCAGATGTATGTTCACACCTCAAACTATGGGAATTATATTCAAATTTTAGCAGTTCCTTAAACTTCGAAGCAAGCCGTGTGCACCGGCTCGGAAGCCTGCGAATTTCGAAGATATCACTACTGTATAGAAAAGCCATTCGCCAAGGTATTTAAACCAGGCTCCACTAGGCTCCACTGGTATGTAAGATAGCGAGTGCATTATCGATTATCCATCTCTTCCAGTTGGTCGAGATACTGGGCATCCCTTCTTTACCAACCTGCGATATACTTCTTGATACTGTAACATCATTCAACAGCCTATGGCATTCACTTATTTTAGAGAGGATCTATTTTATCTGGCCACAGGCGTATGCACCTTATTTCTTCTCAAACATCTATTGCAATATTTCGGGATAGTTAACCATGGGAGACCACCATTGCCACCGGGTCCTAAGCCCCTACCATTCATAGGAAATTATCTAGATCTTCCCAAGACGAAGGAATGGCTCACCATGGATGCATGGTTCAAGGAGTATGGTGAGATGTTGTTCTTCTTCCTTTGGTATCAGTTCTCAATACATATCATTTCAAGGCGATATGGTCTACTATCGAATTTTTGGCCAAGGAGTTCTGATGTTGGGATCACTGAAATGCTGTCATGACTTATTCGACAAACGTTTTAGTATTTATTCAAGCAGACCTCAGCTTGTCATGCTACAGTTGTATGTCTTGTCTTTTTGATGGGATAGTACTATCTAATAATCTCATGAATCACTAGGTCAGGATGGGATTTCGCTTTCTCCAGTATGGTGTATGGACGCCGATTTCGAAGTCATCGAAAGGTTTTTCATCAAAATTTCAATATGAATATGGTCCCAAAGTATAGACCAGTGCAACTCAAGAATACTCGCAGTCTTCTCCTTCGGTTATTAGACACTCCTGATGCTGGAATCATGGACAATTTACGAAGGTAAGATCTCTTATTATTCCAATTTTTACCGAATTTTTGATGCTTTTTCAGTTCCGTCGCGGGCACGATCCTGGAGGTAGTATATGGATATAGCGTGGCGTCTGCTGATGACTATTTTCTCCAAACTACCGAACGGTCCATGACAGCATTCATTGAAGCTGTCCAGCCTGGAAAGTTCCTGGTAGAGACATTTCCGATCCTACAACATATCCCCAGCTGGTTCCCTGGCGCTGGATTCAAGAGACTGGCAGAGCAATGGAGAATCGCTACTATGGAAATGGTAGAGAGTCCGTTCGATTGGGCGAAGTCTGAGATGGTAGGTTCTATGGTCTGAATAGAATCTATACCTACTACTATTCTTGCAGTCGCGGGGAGGCAATCCCTCAATTGTAGCTTTCATGATGCAGAAGATTTCGGATCAGGAAGAGAATCTGGCTTATGAATCTGAAAAGATTATGAAGCGCGCGGTAGCTATTGCTTCTATTGGTACGTTAGCGTGTATAAGTCTCCTTCGGCAATGAACAACATAACCTTTATTATAGGTGGTACTGATACAGTAAGCGGATGAATGAATTCCATAAGTTATTTTTGTTGAACGATACGCATTCAGTCTCGATCTGCGATTGCCCTGTTTATTCTCGCCATTGCAATGCATCCGAGTGTTCAGCAAAAAGCGCAAGCAGAAATTGATTCTGTCGTCGGGACTGAGCGTCTTCCAGATTTCAGTGATAGGGATTCACTACCTTATGTGGATGCGGTTCTTAAAGAGACCTTGCGATGGCACAATATACTCCCTTTAAGTATGTCAAGTATATTATCATTTATTCATTTTGTCGACATTAACGACTGGAATCCCAGATAATCCGCGCGAAACGACAGAGGATGATGTGTATAACGGATATTTTATCCCGAAAGGTACACTCATTGCATCATCCATATGGTATATTAATCCTCTTTCTTTTGCATTTCGTCTCGTATTCTCAAATTCTTACTATAGGACAATACTTCATGACCCTACCGTATATCCCGACCCCTTCGAGTTCAAACCGGAACGTTTCATTAAAGACGGTAAACCCAACCACGACGTCTTAGATCCTTATGAGGTAGTATTTGGACATGGTAGACGGTAAGTCAGCCTAAAAAACCCACATAGTATTCAGTAATAAGAAGCTCCTTTAAGTGTGTGTCCTGGTCGCCATTTTGCAAAGGACACTCTATTCATTATCGCTGCCTCTATATTTGCAACTTTCAGCCTCACTGCACCTCTTGACGAGGATGGAAGGCCACAAACACTCGTCTGCGAGATGACGGATGGGATAATATCGTACGTAAACGTGTTCTCTCTCTCTATCATTGATTGGTCTAATCACAATATTACCCACAGTTCCCCCAAGCCCTTCGACTGCGTTATCAAACCTCGTTCTAAGGCAGCCGCAGAGCTCATAAGAGATAATCAGTCAACCTTATTGAACTGAGCATGCAAGCACCTGTAATTCATATATCAGTTTCTTATCGAAGCATCTAGGCTCGATTTTCGTTCAAATAGTCTGAGGAATAAATAAATAAACAACTACTCGACGTATCAACCGAAAGGGACGGGACTGGAGACTCAAACGGATATGCGGTTGTTATAAAAAATGTCATAATACTTTAGTAGCTTCCTGCCTTTGAATTTGAGGGCTTGGCCTGAAAATGGTTTCAAGACCTCCAAGAATTTATTTTATTTTTCCCAAAAATTTCGAGAGTCAGTTCACTTGTGTTCACGTCATTAACAGGGGCAGTCATATAAATAAATTCGAAAATATGCAGCAATTTATTTATTCATGGTCAAGCATATAAAAAATGAAAGACAAGCAGTTACACGTCTACATGTCCAATATTACAACATTTTGAGAGAAAAAAGTCATATAAGTAATTGTGGCGATGAAGGAGATGAGGATGATGATGATGATGATGATGGAGGTGGTGGAAAATACAAGTAAGAAGATAAAGTACGTTGGCATACATTGAAGCAAGATGTCGTGGAGAGATACAGGTAGTATTTGGGATCATGATAATAGTAGTAGCAAGTTGATAAGCAAGATAGTTGATAGTAATGGATGCTGTAGATGCTGTAGATGTTGTAGATGAGATAAGAGCATCGTTCTTGATAAAGTCGTCCGTGAATGATAGTAAGAGATAAGAGTCCAATTGTAAGTCGTAAAATGATCGTCGTTCGTTAATCCGTCCGTAAAGCCAAGCAAAGAATAAGCAATCGCGCCGCGCCGCCAATCACAACCTATCGCTCCTCTGGAAGCATTGCCCGCATCCATGCACGAAGCAATAAAAGTCTTGTCTCCGGTCCAACGTCGGCCTGGAATCATTCTTATTCTCAAGCTCTTTCGTCGCCTTCACCCTGTCCTCTTTCGACGTCGCGAGACGTGACATAGCAAATTCGATACCGCCGTGACGCTCCAAGATGAACGTCGCAGGCTGTCCCCTACTGTTCTTTCCCGACGAAGAAGAATGATCACCGTCGTAGTTTCCGTCTTCGGAGACGACGCGGTCGGCTTGAACATTGTGCCACACATAGGCGTAGGTAGGGTGGACATCGTACTTGCTATGGGGGTTGAATTCTCCCTCGTTCTCCGGCGTGAGTGTGATAAGTAGATGATGGATACGGTCAGCACCAGCGCCAGAAGCGGGGAGAATCGATGTGGATGAGGATAGCGAATGTGAGGGTGAAGGAAGAGGACGAGAATATGGTGCGGCGGCGGCCGCGGGTGCCTTCTTGGTTTTTGGACGGCGCTTGGAGGGCGCCTTTGGGGTGGATACGGGTGGGGGCATAGGAGCGGGTTGTGGAAAGAATGAAGCAGGAGGAAAGGCCGCCGTGGGAAGGCCGAAGGTATACGGTACAGACATAGCAGGCGGAGGCGGTACATGTGGCAAGAACGCCGCGTATTCCGGATGGGTGAGTGCTGGAGGAAGAGGGAATGGACGAAATGGAAGCGAAAATATATCAAGGCGGGAAATCAGCGACGCCGACGACGCGGGTGGTGTGGCAAGCATGTGATGATGGGCGGAGGTTGATGGATCGTGACGGAGGGGTAGAGTGTGACAGGAATCACGACGACAACGGCGAGTGATGATGGCGACGAGCAATGGGCTTTGATCGAGGGTCCGATGAGCCACGATAGACACTGCAGACTGGTCAAAAATTTCCAGAGTGGAAAATGGTCAGGAAAATGGCAGGATTTGAGTGCATCTTCCAAACATTTTCCAGACCTTGGAAAATATCTGGAATTTGTTTGGAAAATACCTTCAAAGCTGGATGATGTCAGAAAACTTATGGGAGAAAGTTATATTCCAGGCATTTTACAGGGCTGGAAAGTATCTGGAAAATACACTCAAATCCTGGAATTTTCCAGCCCATTTTCCGACCTGGAAAATTATGACCAGCCTCCTGTGAGAGGTTCTGATGGGTGGTACGGTAGCTGGGCAAGAAAAAGAATGCTTTTCTATTATTTTTACAATTTTCTCCTCATCTATTCTCAAAGTCGTACTAGGTTGACCGTTTTTTCGTCAACCTAGGATTTCCCATGAATCAGGCAATTTAGTCCGGCCGTTCCGGCCCTTTGATCAAACTAATTAGGCTATTATACAGGGAGTATTAGGTGCATTCTATACATATTTAACGAGTAATAACTTAATATTTAATTTTTAGAGTATTTTAGGGTGATATCAGAAAGAAATTAGGCTGAATAAATAAGTATACTGCTCATTGGAGGGGGAGGGAGAAGAGGAGGGGAGGAGGCTATCTACCGACATGGTGGGATCCAGCTGAATAATACTAGCTTCAAGTGCTCTAGATTCACCTCCAATCAAAATAAAATAGAATAAATAAATAAATAACAAGGCCTGGTAAGGCCAGAGGGTAGATCCCTAAACTCAGGGCTTAGAGCTGTATAAATTCGAATATTATGGCTCAAAATTCAACTCAAACAATAAGAAGAGGAGGAAGAGAAGAGGACCCGGAGCCCTTAGATTCAGAAGTATTCATGGGACCCATATCCTCCTTCAGTAGTATACCTATTAGCTAAATTACGTCCTCTTCCCTTTATAGCTGAATTGTATTTTTTAATATAATATAGGAATTCATTGCTTGTTAAAGATCCGTCTATGAACCTTGCACTGCAAGAAGAACATATTTTGAAGGTATATGCTCGCGAATTTCACCCGAAAGGAATGCGTGAGACTCTTAGGTAAAGCGCCAGTGTTCTCGTTCTCACGAGTCATGTTCTCCTCGAGCCTTGCTAGGCGGGAGGTCCTCCTGCAGGTATCTGCCTCAGAGACCCTGGTAATATTTTTCTTGTGAAATTTTCTTTGAGTTAATTAATTTCTTTGTGATTTTTTGTGATTTTTTATTATATCGTCGTTTCTGTTGCGTGCCCAGGAATATTTCGGCGTTTGGGGAAAGATACTAGATAGCTTCACGCTTCGTCGTGCAGCGTTGTCTTTTTTCCTCTTGTATTCTTTATGATTTACTATTAATCAAAGAAAATGACCCATGATGCATGATGGTTGAAGCGCTGATTCTTACAGTTTGTTGCAATTGGCGATATTTGAGAGCATCCGTGATCCGGCCGAGGAAAAGGTCGATTTATATAAATAAATATAATTCTAAACATACTTTAATAGTATTTATGTCATAACCCTTTGGAGGTTACAGGTGAATGAAGTTCTGAAGAACTACAGACATTGAGCTGCCAAACCATCGAGGAGTGGACCGAGCTGACTTGTGTGTGCGTAGCACTGCGTGCAGTGTATGAATGGTTTGTATTTAGTCTCCCCAGGAATACTTGAGGTATAAATCTAAAAATTGTCATAAGTACGGACTGTAATGTCAAGTCATGATGATTCCTGTTACTACAGCACTTTTTACCTTTGCCAGCTCCATTAGTATTTAGTCCTTTCGAATTCGGGGCCTGTCCCCTGAACTCCGCCACCTGAGAGTTAATTCCCTGGTTAAGCTCTGAATGGATTGATCTTAATATCAGAGATACATACTTGGAAATATATCTAGAGACCACAAAGAGAGCACAACGATTCAAGCAACTTACAAACTTCGACCGTGGGAACTTCAAATGGGGGCTGTTTGCTTACTGGTTCTTAAGTTCTCATCCTGGAGACTCCAACGATATATGAGAGCATTTCTAACAGCTTAAATTCACTATAATAGATTAAAATGTTGCTCATTATTATTTTCCCATTTTTAAGGTATTTATTACGAACTCTGGGGAGGGGAATATCTCTGAAAATGTATGACCTGGCCCGGAATTGAACCACGGGCTTTTGTGCCGCTAACGCTTGTGATTTTTGAATCCTTCCACGGGCGTCCCGCCTACCGTGCACTGAGAACATGCAATGGACACACTTATTATTTTATGACCATTATCTTCCCATAAAACCAATATATACACAAACATTCCTTAATCTTCTTTACATCTAAACCGATCATATTATGAGAGTTTAAGAGAAGTTATTACAAGTTGTACATGGAGTGGAGAGCAAGAACTCGTGCCCGCTCCCACGCATTAACTCGGACGCGGCTATTTTAAAATCCTTCCACGGACATCCCGCCTACGGCACTCGGACGCGGCTATTTTGAAATCCTTTCACGGGCATCCCGCCTACGGCAACTACTATGTAACATAGCGAGTACATTATCGATTATCCATCTCTTCGAGTCGGTCGAGATACTGGACATCCCTTCTTTACCAACTTGCGATATACTCTTGATACTGTAACATCATTCAACAGCCTATGGCATTCACTTATTTAAGAGAGTATTTGTCTTATCTGGCCACAGGCGTATGCACTTTGTTTCTTTGTCGCAAGAATTGAAAGTGGCATATCAGGCAGTGTCAGGCCTGGCCAGGTCGTCAGGTAGGGTTTAAGTTGGTCAGCCTGACATAGTTTAAAGCTTCCGGCTGGTTGGCCAGGTTGGCCAGGCTCGCCAGGCATTGCCAGGCCTTGTCAGGCTCACTAGGCACTGTCAGGCCTGGTCAGGCGCTCACAATAAAAAAGAAAAATATTATGAATCTTTCAATTTCTTCTTTATTTCCCTTCTTTCTCCTATTTCTTTACTTTTTTTTCTGTGTTACTTTACTTAGTCACTTGTTTTTGTCATTTTCTAATTACCATTAATATATGGCCAGAGCAGGATTCGAACACAGGACTGTAAAAGAAGAATTACCAAATATATCACACTAAACCACTACACCAAAGGGACTTTGATGCTTAATGCTACCTAACGCTACATGGTGACGGTCGTCCCTAGTAGCCGCCGCCGTGCCCCGCGTGCTCCATCACAGCCGGCCTACCACATGCTGGTAACAGAAACTGCGAAAACAAGACCATTTCTTTAGAAAATGAGTCGGAGCAACTTGAATATAAATGAATGATAACATACAAATGCTGCTTGGACTGCAGGAGGGCGGAATATGGGGGCGGGAGGCGGTGGGAAGAGCAAGCAACGGTACGCACCTGGTCACGTGACTTCTGCGTCCGAACAATTTTGTCACAGAACGTGACAGTAACTGAAAAAGCTGCTCACACCTACTCGGTGCAATATAATCTTCTATTGAGAATAATAAAGAATGCAAGTTACTCATCTGTTATAATTCTGCAATTAAGACAACAAGGAAGTCAAGTTTCCCATGGACATGACAGGAGAGTGACTACGTCGCGTCCAGTCACGTACTGGTGCATCGAATAATATTTGGGACCGGCATCCCATTTCTCAATATATTTCGGCGGCTGTCGGTCACCTACTATTATTTATTACTTAATATTTGATATCTGCCTACTTATATAAGCTATCGTACTTAGATCTACCCATCAGATCGTACTCAGATGGTATGTACTCGCTGGGTGAGCCCATGATCAGGTCGAAGTGCACTCGGTCAGGATTGGCCAGGACATGATCAGGTCAAGGTGGAGTCAGTCAGGACTGGCCAGGACATGATCAGGTCAGGGTGGAGTCGGTCAGGACTGGCCAGGACATGATCAGGTCAGGGTGGAGTCGGTCAGGACTGGCCAGGACATGATCAGGTCAGGGTGGAGTCGGTCAGGCCCTGACCAGGCCTGGCCAGGCCTGGCCAAGATGGGCTTCGTCCTGGCCAGGGCCTGATGATGCCTGGAGAGGTCATCATAACTGACCAGGCAATTTCAATTTTTGCGACATTCTCAAACGCCTATTGCAATATTTCGGGGTACTTAACCTTGGGAGACCACCATTGCCCCCGGGTCCTAAGCCCTTGCCGTTCATAGGAAATTATCTAGATCTTCCTAAGACGAAGAAATGGCTCACCATGGATGCATGGTTCAAGGAGCATGGTGAGATATTTGTTCTTCTTCGGTATCAACTCTCAATACATATCATTTCAAGGTGATATAGTCTACTATCGAATTTTCGGCCAAGGAGTTCTGATGTTGGGATCACTGAAACGCTGCCATGACTTATTCGACAAACGTGCTAGTATTTATTCAAGCAGACCTCAGCTTGTCATGCTACAGATGTATGTCTTATCTTTTTGATGGGATAGTACTATCTAGTAATCTCATGAATCACGAGGTCAGGATGGGATTTCACTTTCTCTAATATGGTGTATGGACACCGATGGCGAAGTCATCGTCAAGTTTTCCATCAACATTTCAATTTGAATATGGTCCCAAAGTATAGACCAGTGCAACTCAAGAGTACTCGCAGTCTTCTCCTTCGGTTATTAGACACTCCTGATGCTGAGATCACAGACAATTTACAAAGGTAAAATTTCTTATTATTCTTATTTCTACCGACTTTTTAATGATTTCTCAGTTCCGTTGCGGGCACGATCCTGGAGGTAGTATATGGATATAACGTGGCGTCTGCTGATGACTATTTTCTCCAAACCACCGAACGGTCCATGACAGCATTCAATGAAGCTGTCCAGCCTGGAAAGTTCCTGGTAGAGACATTTCCGCTCCTACAACATATCCCACGCTGGTTCCCTGGCGCTGGATTCAAGAGACTGGCAGAGCAATGGAGAATCGCTACTATTGAAATAGTAGAGAGTCCGTTCGATTGGGCGAAGTCTGAGATGGTAAGTTCTATGATCTGGATAGAATTTATACTTACTACTATTCTAGCAGTCGCGGGGAGGCAATCCCTCAATCGTAGCTTCCATGATGCAGGAGATTTCGGATCAGGAAGATAATCTGGCTTATGAATCTGAAAAGATTATGAAGAGCGCGGTAGCTATTGCTTCTATGGGTACGTTAGTGTGTATAAGTCTCCTTCGGCAATGAATAACATAACCTTTTATTATAGCTGGTACTGATACAGTAAGCGAATGAATGAATTCCATAGGCTATTTTTGTTGAACGATACGCATACAGTCTCGATCTGCGATTGCCCTGTTCATTCTCGCCATGGCAATGCATCCGAGTGTGCAGCAAAAAGCGCAAGCAGAAATTGATTCTGTCGTCGGGACTGAGCGTCTTCCAGATTTCAATGATAGGGATTCACTACCTTATGTGAATGCGGTTCTTAAAGAGACCGTACGATGGCACAATATAGACCCTTTAAGTATGTCAAGTATATTATCATTTATTCATTTTGTCGACATTAACGACTGGAATCCCAGATAATCCGCGTTTAACGACAGAGGATGATGCGTATGACGGATATTTTATCCCGAAAGGCACACTCGTTGTATCATCCATATGGTATATTAATCCTCTTTCTCTTGCATTTCGTCTCGTATTCTCAAATTCTCATTATAGGACAATGCTTCATGACCCTACCGTATATCCCGACCCCTTCGAGTTCAAACCGGAACGTTTCATTAAAGACGGTAAATTCAACCACGACGTTTTAGATCCTTATGAGGTATTATTTGGACATGGTAGACGGTAAGTCACCCTACAAACCCCCGTATAGTATTCAATAATAAGAAGTTCCTTTAAGTGTGTGTCCTGGTCGCCATTTTGCAAAGGACACTCTATTCATCACGGCTGCCTCTATATTTGCAGCTCTCAACATCAGTGCACCTCTTGACGGGGATGGAAGGCCACAAACACTCGTCTGCGAGATGACGGATGGGATAGTATCGTACGTAAACGTGTTCTCTCTCTATCATTGATTGGTCTAATCGCAATGTTACCCACAGTTCCCCCAAGCCCTTCGACTGCGTTATCAAACCTCGTTCTAAGGCAGCCGCAGAGCTCATAAAAGATAATCAGTCAACCCTATTGAATTGAGCTGCGAGCATGCAGGCATCTGTAATTCATATATCAGTTTCTTATCGAAGCATCCAGGCTCGATATTCGTTCAAATAGCCTGAGGAATAAATAAATAAATAACTCAACATATCGACCGAAAGGGAAGGAACTGGTGACTCAAACGGATATGCGGTTGTTATAAAAAATGTTATAATACTTTAGTAGCTTCCTGTCTTTGAATTTGAGGGCTTGACCTGAAAATAGTTTCAAGGTCTCGAAGAATTTATTTTATTTTTCCCAATCTTTTCGAGAGTCGGTTCACTTGTGTTCGCATCATTAACAGGGACAGTCATATAAATAAATACAAAAGAATGCAGCAATTTATTTAATCATGGTCAAGCATACAAGAAAATGAAATACAAGCAGTTACGCGTCTACATGTCCAATATTACAATATGTTAAGAGAAACAAATCATATAATTAATTGTGGCGATGAGGGAGATGGTGGTGATGATGATGATGGAGGTGGTTGGAAAATACGAGTAAGAAGATAGAGTGTGCTGAGATACATTGAAGCAAGATGTCGTGGAGAGATATAAGCAGTATTTAGGATGATGATAGCAGTAGCAACAAGTTGATAAGTAAGATAGTTGATAGTGATGGATACTGTCGATACTGTAGATGAGATAAGAGCGTCGTTCTTGATAAAGTCAATCGCGCCGCGCCGCCAATCGCAACCTCACAACCCAATGTCTTCGTCCTCCGCCGGCCAATGGTATTCTCCAAAGTTTCTAATAGACTCAGGCTTCACGTACGTCTTGCACACCAAGTCCCCCATCCCGTGATAAGGAGAATTCCACGGATACGGGAATGGAAGGTCCTGATGTCCAGCTTGGATGTGTAGGTTCATATGAGCTCGAAGGTTGGAATCCTTAAGGTATTTCTTGGTGCAGCCGTCGTGTGGGCAGATGTAAGCTATAGACCATCAATGAGCATCGACAGAAAGACGAAACAATACTAAAAGACTTACGTTTCGTTCCCCGATGCCTCTTATTCCCCACCATATGCCTAGCCAACCTATCGCTCCTCTGGAAGCATTGCCCACATCCATGCATGAAGCAATAAAAGCCTTGTCCCCGGTCCAACGTCGGCCTGGAATCATTCTTATTCTCAAGTTCTTTCGTCGCCTTCCGCCTGTCCTTTTTCGACGTCGCGAGACGTGACATAGCACGCTCGATACCAGCGTGACGCTCCAAGATGAACGTCGCAGGCTGTCCCCTACTGTTCTTTCCCGACGAAGAAAAACGATCACCGTCGTAGTTTCCGTCTTCAGAGACGACGCGGTCGGCTTAAACATTGTGCCACATATAGGGAAGGGTAGGGTGGACATCGTACTTGCTACGGGGGTTGAATTCTCCCTCGTTCTCCGGGGTGAGTGTGGTAAGTAGGTGGTGGATACGGTCGGTACCAGAGCCAGAGCCAGAGGCGGGGAGAATCAATGTGGATGAGGATGGCGAAGGAGAGGATGAAGGAAGAGGACGAGAATATGGTGCGGCGGCGCGTGCCTTCTTGGATTTTGGACGGTGCTTGGAGGGCGCCTTTGGAGTGGATACGGGTGCGGGCATAGGAGCGGGTTGTGAAAAGAATGAAGCAGGAGGAAAGGCCGCTGTGGGAAGGCTGAAGGTGTACGGTACAGGAAGTGTACGGTACAGGCGTAGCAGGCGGAGACGGTACATGTGGCAAGAACGCCGCGTATTCCGGATGGGAAAATACTGGAGGAGGTGGACGAAGAGGGAATGGACGAAATGGAAGCGAAGGGTCCAAGGGTAGGGGCTTGGGAGGCGGCAATGGGATCAATGGATCGATGGGACAAGGCGAGATGCCTGCGGGTACACCATTGGGTACTGGAGCTCCAAAGGTAAAGGCCTTCACATCGCTGAGACCCGGATTATTCCCTTCAAATCCGCTAAACGGAGGATAACGACCCGAACCGGACGCTATAAAATATTGTGCGTGTGCGAGGACGTTCGTTGGTGGTGTCGGGTACGCATGGCACGCTGAAGAGTTCCTTGCTTCGACGATATAAGGAGGAGATCTCTTCTTCAAAGCTGTAGCACGCCTGAAAGGGGCGATAGCAGGGGTTGGAGAGGTTTGGGAGACCGTAGAGGACGCAACGACCGCTGGAGCTTGTGGGACAGCGAATGTAGCTGCTGGGAACGCGAAGAGGTCGAAATCGACGGCGGCAACGGGTCCCTGTGCGCCAATATTCTACTGGACACCCATAGAAGGTGCTTGAGGAGCAGCCTGGATAGATGAAAGGTCAGAAAAGGCGGACAAAATACCGACTAACTTCTACTTACCTGAGCTCCGACGATTGTTTCACTAATAGAACTAGACTAAAGAGTATCAAACGACGCTACTTTAGCCTGTAAAGAAGAAAGTTCAGCTATCGAATGTTATTGAATGAACAGAGATACTTACGGAAGCGCAGTCGTTGCCCACTGCAACGCTGTTCTCCTCAATAGCTCCGAGGCCAAAATCGTACGTATTGTAATCCTCAGTTAACATCTCCGCCGTTGTTGTAAGTCGAAAACTGAGAAGAGTCGGTGGAACCGTAGAGTTGAAGTCCAAGCACGTTCGACGTCGAAATGGTGTGGGCGTCTCTGGACGTGGTGAACAAATGAGGGTCGGCGTTAAAGCCCTCTTTAGCGTGAGCGACGCCGGGAGTAAGAGGAGATTTATCGTCCTTTGGCGAGTCTTCCTCGGTGAAAACGACAGGTTGAGGAACTTGAATGGAGAGAGGAGGCGGAGATGAAAAATCTGAGCCAAAATCGGGTGGCTTAGTATCAAAAAGCACGGAATACTCGACGAAACTCACTATTTTCGTTAGAAGATGTATTAGAAATGTTCTGGAGACTCAGGGAAGCCTCTTGTTCTCAAGTGGATCCTAGTGGATCGATAAACTGTTGAGGTCAAAGCCGTCTAGAATTCCTTACTAGAAAATACCATGTTGCAATGGATTTGAGCGCAAAAAGCGGGGGATTTTCGCAGAACTTCGCTGGAGGTGATGGTGGTAGCGGAGAGGAATTGAGGGCTGCTGCTGGGAAAACAGGCAGAGCATATATGCCTCGCGAGTCAGCTGCTTACATGAGAAGCAGCACAGCCACTGAGTTCTTAAGGAACCCATCAAATAAAATGACATCTGTTCTAATCCCATCAATATTCGTTCATTACAATGTATAGTATACCTTATTTTCAGAAAGTATTCCTGTTTGTGTAGCACTTCGAGTCCGCTACACCAGCTGACAAACCCTGGACTCAGTTACCACCGAGTCATTCCGCAGAGGGTGGGACAAAAACTACCTTTTCTGCATAGGTTTGGTAGTTCAGTTGGTGGAACGTCTGCTTAACACGCAGAAGGTCGTCGGTTCAAGTCCGGCCCAGATCATTTTTATATTTTGTAGTTGTTGCCAAATTTTATGAGACACATTATCGCAAGCGGTGGTGATCATAATCAGTATTGCTTTGAATCCGATGATAGTATACAAAAGATACACATTCTTTGCTTGGTTTTTTTTTTGAATTATTCCTAGTCGTAATCGTGCTGTGACACTGTTCATAGTGGCTAAGGCTTATTCTGGACCAAATGGCCCACGACGGACCCCGCCAACGCAGGGTGATCACGAACAACCTGATAGAATATTTTTCAGCCTTCTAATGCTTATGAAAAAAGAAAATCACGAATAAAATGGCCGGCCTCTGGTATCAAAACATACGTGAAATCTCCTGCACCCGTTCCCACCAACCAGAGAGTCGTGTTGGGAACTATGGCGTCAGGCCAAACAAGATCTTCGGCATTTAAGAATACCGCTTGGAAAGGGCTTTGAAGCAATTTAAGCTGAATGGACGTCGTTATTTGGTATTTATCAGCTGGAATTAAGTTGAGACGAAACATATGTCTGAGCGCAAGGTCAGCATCGCGTAGTTTAAGGAGGGACACATCACGCACGGCATTCGTCGACTAGGCCGACCGGATGCCGTTGATCTTCGCTGCTCGATATTATCCATTATTACAACTATGATCCTCTTTAAAATTTCGAATCGCGAGACAGATGCCACTGCTTTGGGTACTTTGCGCCAGAGGGTGGGTACGTCGAGAATAGCGAGGGCTGCATCTAAACCAAAGGATATGTGGGCGTGAGAACCGGTGGAATGCGTATGATATACCTTAACGCGCCTTGAGAGCCTCGCCTAGGAGTAATCCAGACCGCCAATTCTTCCACAATGGCGATGCTATGTACTTAAAGCCATAACGAAGGCTTGGACAATGGATTCACGAGCAACTTGATAAGCTAAAGTGAAAAGCAGTAACGAAAGACTATTCACCTTCCTGTTATTGTGCGTCGAAATGGAGGTAAGAGACAAACAACTGCATCCCTGCAGATATCATGGTTGACAATGCTGCGCTCAACTCAATTATAGGCGTTCCACGGTGACGGTCCGAGCCCTGAGTGTATGGTGGACTGGAAAGGACAGCTCCTTTCCGGGCTTGGCGTCTCAGCCGGACGATCGCGCCACCATTGACAACCTGAGAGCATCGAGAGTTGCGAGAATAGCCACTTTCCTTTCTTTACCATATGCTCTTAGCTGATACTAGTATTTTAGGATCGCGAGAAGCGGTAGCTATGTAGACTGCAGCACTAGGCAGTGGATGCAGCAAGATTTGTTCAAATAAGACGTCCTTTCTAATGGGCCGTGTGAGCCATATAAATTGCCATATTATTTAACAGAGTCCTTTAAGAAGTGCAACTTTGTCTGATATCCTTCGCCTTCCTCCATGGATCGCAGGTCACTGGTTTGTTCTCCGCCACTGGGGTATAAAGGTTTTATTAAAATTATTACAAAGGGTGTCATTATTGTCCTATTCCACCGGATTTTCGCTCTCTGAATAACACGAAGCGTAAAGGATAACATGTACGTTGTAGGTTTCTAATCATGGAGAATATTTTAATATTTGAGATTCTCTATTGCATACATTAGGAGTTTACGAAAATCAGAAGCAAGAATTCTCTCGAAAACTAGTACTACCTCGGTAAAAACCATGGAATCCACGTCTCCAGACTCTTAGACCATTAGTAAGCTACCATCAAAACAGGGAAATTAACTAGCATTTTTAGATCTGAAGAACTTCCCGATAATGCTCATCCTACCAGTAACACGATCGTCCGATAATATTAGCAGTATTCCAAACTGTCAATGGAGTTGAACTGCTTCCTAGAGCTTGTATATGCCAACTTGTGAGGTATACTCGGAGCACTACCAGCTTGGATAATGTCCGTTTGAACCTTGTAGGTAGTGGTAAAGTTCCAAATGTGTGGATTGGGGGAAAGAATACGAGACATTTTTGGCATCTCTACGGTTCAACAAACGGGCCTCCTCCCCCAACGTGTGTAAGTGATAATAGGAGCTACCTCAAAGTCTTCGGCTTACAGGAGAGTGAGTATAGAACATAAGAATGGCTTTTATCTGTCCATTCTCAGCGGTAGGTAAAGGACATTGTACAGAGCATTCTGCGTTCCAAAGATATCATGTTACTTACCATATGAAGGTATATAGCATTCCGCTACCGAATTGGTTATCGATTGCACCATTAATGGCGCCCAGTGCACATTTCTTTCTTTTCCCACCGCTGTCGTTCGATAAACGTTAAGGTATGAGTAAAAATAGCGTGACTATTATGCTCACAAAGAACTGTGCTACACCCAAAACAATGTTCTACGTGTGTATGGTACGCTGACTGCGGAAGGGTGAATATAAGCGAGGGCGAACGCTGGTACAAGGACCATAGCTTAGTGTTTTAGTGCAATGAGATATATAGTGTTCTACATTTGTAGATATAAAGTACCTCTATCATTTCTGAATACTTATTAATCGCTAATTAACGGCCCTTTATATGGACAGCTATAGCAGTCAATGCGCATCGAGCGTGGTGTGGCCGTCCATCGGCCGTTGTCAGTCAGTACACATCTTCCGTGGTGGCTACTCATCAAAATATGTACGGCATAATTGGAGATAAGCCAAGAACGGGAAGCATTCCATTCATTCCCTCTGTCTGACTGTAATTTCCCATTGGAACTTCGCTTGACAGCTTCATTAATGTATGCCCTTGGGGCTCAGGGTTCAGCCCTTTATCCATCATACTATGGGCTGGAAGAACTCTTATGTCTCCGTTTCGCAAAAAGGAAGGTGTTTTGAACTTCTCGACAGCCTTAGATATGGTCAGCTGTCAAAATTTGTGACATTACGAGTGATTCACTTATAAATACGCAAACTTAAAGGACTGTCTTTCTATGGTGTTTTCTATTTTCAGAGACAGAAATGGTATAAACACTGCATTGAAGCTAGGATATTCCCCAAGCAGCAGTAACCGCAAGCTTTCTCTTCAGGAGGACTTTCAAAGCGACTTTATCACCATGTTCTTCTCCCGTGTCTTCTCCTTTGCAGTTCTCTCCCTCAGTGTCATCTCTGCGGCTGCCACGCCGGTTGCTCCCAAAAAGCGCGCCGTGAGCGACGTTTTAGCTGTGGTTGGTACCCTACAGAGCAGCACCGGCACTATTCTTCCCCAGATCGGTCAGCGACTTTACAATTTCGACAGCATTCAATGTTACTGACATGACCTTATAGACTCCCTCGCTAACAGTGGCAGCGCTACCCAGGCGAACATCTCGCCTCTCCTCGCAAACCTCGTTGATGCTCTCAACACTGCATCCACCTCTCTCAATGCTATGCAGGCCAACTCCGTCACTGGCTCCAGTAACGCCAAGGAGGTCTCCAATGCTGCCGCCCCCGTCGTCAAAGTAAGTGCTAGACATTTGCGCCGTAGCTTCCTCCCAGACCTAATCGTCCTGCCGCCATATTTTTCTAGAACGTTGCCACCAGTCTTAACAACTTGAAGGTCCAAAAGCCCGAGCTCGCTTCCCTCTTTGTCCCCTTCGGTATTGACACTGCTCTTAACGAGTTACTTGTTGGTTTGGACGTTGTCGTAGTCGGTCTTGGCACGTTGTTGAGTGAGGTGTAAGTACTAAGCGTTCTATCGACGAATGTTGTCTGTGCTGCAAAACTGAACAAATCTACCTAGGTTGGTCTCTGTCGCCGTCGTTCTCACGAGTCTTGGATTGACTCTCGCCGGCGGTCTGCTCGGTGGTCTCTTGGGCATTCTCTAAACGAATAGTCGCTTCAATATTGTTTGGATGAATGGATTAGTCTTTCAGTTGTTGCTTGTAACATTCCTTTCGATACGTTCGACCCCTTGTTTCTTGATTGTTGACTTGAATATAATGCTGGTTTAAACGTTGAAAATCATTCCGACCTGAATGCACTATTGTTGAATTCTGATCCTCCGACGACACAGAGAAATGTAATGTGGAAGACTCAAGAGGCATCATCGAACAACGTGTGTATTATTCTGCGCTTTTGGCCCAGTCCACAGTGTGGTACACTCCCTTGAAAAATGGGAAGCAAAGCTGATAACAACCCGGCTAGGATGTTACGTACAGTTTAGGAGGCCCCGGAACAAGCTTGGTAAAATGAACAGCTCGCCTCCCTTACTCAAAATACGGATTATAACTAGGCAGTATAAATAGCTATCACGGTATACCGGTTACAATGACAATCAGGGAAAAGATTCTTGAGATAACCTCTAGTGTTCGGTAGAGGATTTACAATTGCAGCTTATAGCCCGATGTCAGCTTATGTGTAATGGAAACTTTGAATGACTTACTGCGCATAGTATGTGTCAAAATATTAGATAAACTTCTTTTCATCGAGGTCTATCTGTTTGTCTGTTTGTAGAATATCAGGGAAAATATTCATAGGATACGCTAATTGATCTGCATACAGTCAAGTTCTGGCACGGGATTACAAAAAGAGACCTTAATGCAGGCATTGACGGAAGAAATGTCCTTTGCTCGCCTGGTTGCAGTCACATACTATTTCCTTTTATTTGGAAGCTTTCGAGCTTTGGATAATAAAGCTCAGATGTGTCCTGAAAAGGCTGAATTCGAGGAAGATAATTGCATTCCAGGTTGAGCTTGCGAACTTCGGGTATTTCAAGACATGTTAAATGAGAGAGATGTTTTGCGTGGGTGCATTGAAGATTTAAAATGGACGCAGTTTGGGAAAGAAAACCCGACGATTCCAAGAAGGCATCCGTTCGACTTCAATTAACATATGAAGCTTTTTGAGATTAGGTGCCACTTGACTAAAGTGGATGAGGGCGTTTAGACTCGCGAAATCAGTCTTGACTTCCTGAAGATTCAGTAGACATTCTTTCGATAAGCCAGCTATAAAACGCGGGTGTCCAATGACGTGTAACGATGTTAATTTGGGCGTACAATTATTCGAAGGACCTGTGATTCAGGCATCCACACATGATCACTTCGAAGCAATTGACTAACAACTGAGCTTGTCCCAGAAGATGCCATAGATCGGAGGCCGATGCGATGAGCTTTATCCCGTAACAATTGCTCCGTCGGTATTCGAGCGGTGGACGGAGTGCTGCCAAAGTCCGGTCACGGTCCCAGACTGACCGGTGTTCCCACGGCAATTACAACCGAACAAGCAAACACTCGCTCGAAATTGGATCTTTGGAATCCTAAAATTTTGTATTTTCAACTCACCCACTCCATCTTAACTCGAAAAATCCAGGGGAGATTTTAGTTCGGTCCAGTCCCGGGGGACCAACCGAACCAGACCGAACTTTGACAACACTAGGTGGACGGCCCCGTCATGATGTCCGAATTCAGCACACCGAAAAGGAACACGTTGAGTATGCGCGCCTTTGATCGTTTGATTAAACGTTCAGTGAGTGATTGTTGGAATCACGGAGCCACGATAATGTCCGACCAAAGGCGAGGTGTGGTTTCGATAATACGCGTCCATCGATGACACACGAGCATCAATCGTGATCCCCACTGAGAACTCATAATGCCCAAATCTGATCGCATCTGGTCGTAGCTGAAATCGGTGTTATCGAACACTTGAAATCTGTGCTGAACTGGCCTGAGCCGACATGCAAGCAAAATGATGAGTCCACAGTCGATCGTTACTGTCCCATCAGTAAAAAAGTAAAGATATTGTGGGTTATTGTAATGGCTTGCAGCGCAAGGTGAGTGTTTGCAAGCACTCACCTTGCGCTGTAAGCCATTACAATAATCACAATAACCCCCCAATATCTTTACTTTTTTACTGATGCCGACATCTCGGCGGACTCGATTCGCGAGATCTGGCCATGTCGTCGGTCAAGCCACAGCCGGTGACTCACTCAGCCTCAGCGACATTTCCATTAAATCTCTCCAGAAACCTTGTCCAACGGATATATTTTTCTAAGAGAGCTTCGATATAAGGTGGGACTGTGTATCAGCCGTTACAAAGCAAAGTTAAGATCAAGTATACTTACCCAAGTATTCAGTCAATCTACTTCAAATAAAGTCTGGTGCTAGGATAAGTATAACAAAGATATAGTGTCTATTCTGTATAAAAATTTAATTGTAGCTGCATAAATGTTATAATTTGGATGAGAAGAGCAACGATCCTCTCCGCCATGTGTTCCCTTCGAAAGGCTTCAAATAAATAAGTAACGATGAAAATCATAATAGGTTGAGTGCTATTACTTATTCCTTCTTGAGAATTAAGCAAATAATATACTCCATCTGGAGAAGATTGGGAGGTGGGCAGGGTTACGGATATATATTGAGTGAGACGCTGATACTTATGTTGGAATATCATGGCATATTGCCTGCCTGGATAATTAAGCACGATGTTAATGTTATAGGTACCACACCAAATTTATGATATATACTTATGAGTAGTTCGGGTTTCTTACTACTCGTAAGTACTGTTTAATATATTATATAATATGTATTTTTATTCATTTATTTGAGCTCTACCTCCGTTTTCCACCACCTCCTCTCCTCCCGGTGTTGGGTCTTTGTTCAGACACTTGTTTGACAACAATATACGGCACATAACTTACCTTTGCGCAGGCGGAATTCAACGATCATGTTTGAAATCCTATGTAAGGCTCGCCGCTCTCATTGAATAATTATAAATTAGTGAACATTCTCAGATAAGTACCAATCCCATTGAAAAATATAAGAGTATCTATCCCTAACATACACATTGGAATAATATATATCTAATCAACCCTGATTTTGCTGAGAAAGCCTGGGAGGGGGAGCATCATTCTGCGGCGTATGCACAAAGGGTCCCTGGCGGCGCGGTCCGGCAGGCCAGATTGGGAAGGTCGGCAATCGGGACAGTAACGATTGACTATTACCTGCAAAATGATGCCTGCAGACTATTGTTAGCAACTACTGCAGAGCCTCTTGGAGATCTTCATCTTGAAGGATAGAGGAATGATAGCATCCATACCTATGCATTGGAAGTTTACTATGACACAAATAAGTGTGCAACCATTCCCGGATGTTTTTTGCAAATTTTCGGCTCTTTCCAGCAGCTTTTGCAGCAAGAATTGATGCCTCCCACCATGTGTAAGACAGCTCAACATCCAGATAAAAGTTGACTGTGGCAACCATGGCTGTAATATGAGACCGAAATACAACATCCAATTTGCTGTCTTTACTCTTGAATGACAAAGCAACTTTGGCATGACGCAGCTCTGGAAAATCTTGCCATGAAAGTGATTCCAAGGCATGATCTGAAACTGGCATGGGGGCATTGTCTTTGAGATCATGAAGCATGTCTTGAAGCATTTTGTCAGCTTCATCTCTCTCAAGAGGCTGTGAGGATTCTAAATCTGCATTGGGTGCATCAGATTCACTGGTGATTTGCTACAAAACAGTTAGAAAATGTTTGAAAAGAGGAGGCAAAGACTCACAATCTCATCAATTGCTTCTGCATCATTTCCAATAGAATCTGTCACCAAGGAAGCCTGCTCCTCATTTCTCTCTGTAGAGACATGTAACAGTTATATGCTGTTATATTGATATATATATATATTTAATAACTAATATACATGCTATATTAGTATATGCACTACATAATGTACATATGTAGTCTATAATTAGTGTGGACACCATAAGTGTCCACAATGGCTTGTATTTAGCATGCTGGTGCATTAGGCGCCGGCATATATCTTTTTAACCACACCATTGTACTACCTTACTCAATATTACTTGAGTTCAGTTAGTCTGTGTGTGATAAGATATAAACAATCTGTTATAAGACACTTGGGATTGATCTTGTTGAATCCTTCTTTGGTGGAAAAAATTGACCAATAAATTGGTGTGTGGGATCTTGTGTAAGTTTTCGTCGGTTTGCAGCATGGTGTTGTTCACTTCGTAAGGAATTGCCAGTGTAATGCTTCTTTCTTTTTCTTCCACCCATTCTCTCCTTCTCCTCATGTTGTGCTGCCACTTGATCATCCTGCAGAACAGTTACAATCTTCAGAAGTTGTGCATCATCTTGGATTTCAGCTTCCCCATCCTCATCAATGTCTGATTGTGAATCCATCTCATCCATGCCCTCATCAATAATGAATAGCCCACTAAAATCTATCATCTCTTCATCAATTCCTGTCCCAGTTTCCTCAGGACAGTATTCCACATCTTCAGGATCACTTTCAGGAAGCTCCAGTGGTGGTAGCACTGGTTCTGAGCCCTTTTTCTTTGATGGCTGAAGATTTTTAATACACTGGAGGTTCACTTTAGATGTCCTAGGCATGATAAGGGGTTAAAACAATGTATACAGCTTGGACGAAGCCACAGAAACGTGGAAACAACATGCCCAATGGCTATGACATAATGGGTGCTTATTATTGCTTAAAATCGGTCCGGGCTGGGCCGGGAGGCCAAATGTTTTTTTTTAGAAAAGAAAAGGCACCCAAACAGTGAGCAAAGCATTTAGAAAAAAAGTTGGAATTTTTTTATGTGACAAACTACACTTACTACTCCCTCAAATTTCTATTATTCAAAAATGTAAGACCAGGAGATTGTAGTGTAAAATCCACTGAAGGATTCCCTGCAGTAGATTCCCTAAATATTGCCTTCCACCAATGTAGTAGCAGTTGCCGCCGTTGGGGGGCAAACTGGTTGACCCCCGAGATCTGCGCTGGCTGCAGGCTGGCGCGGAGTGCATGAGATTTCCCCCAAAGGCCAGAGATTTCCCCCGAGATTTCCCCCCCTCTGACGGTGCTGGGCAAGCACCCTGTTAGCAAATTGAGGCAACCGAAGTCAGTAGATATGAAGAATCATTCTTTTAACTAAAAGGATAATTGTTGAAGTTGCCTGAGTGATAACTGACAGAATCTGCTAAGTATAACAGTGGAATGTTCACACTGGGGTTACCGTCTTGTTAGAGGCTTATGAGCTGTATTTACCAGTAGCAGCGCATTTCCCCTTGTTTATTTTTCATTAATACTGTATATATAAAACGCGAAAACTCATCCCTCCTCATTTTTAATGATATAGCACTTGAAGGAGCTCTCATACAAGGTGATGGGTGACCTCATTTCAGGTCTTTACTATGAGATTATGAGTGATCAGAGGATTATTAAATCCAGATAAATAATTAAATTCAATATGTACATATCAAAAACTGTAATGAATCAGGCTTCCCTATATACTGACCAGAGTATACCGATGGATATGTGGTAGGTTGCTAGGCATCCTCCAGTCTTGCCTAGGTATCAGATGTCGACAAGGCAGATATTGTAATCTCCAGTTCCGAGTCAGACCAAGAGAAGTTTCAATAGTGAAATAGAATTGAAATATGTATTTCTAACTAGAATAAAGAACATCTCTTTATCATTATATAGTCGCATGTAAGACATTACTTTGCATGGACCATGTTGAAACCTTGTCCCAAGCATAAATACAGAAGTGATTCTTCTGTAAATAAAATTAGAGACGTACTGGTCATAGCCCTTTCACTCCCATGGTCATACTTGCACACTTGAAATACAGTTCAGCCATGAAGTTTAGGCACATGATGCATGCATGATCTTGGAGTAGAGGTTCGTATTGCTGCCCATAGTAATATAGCACAATATACAACATGTTTTAATTATTAAAATCTCATAAAAAAAATTCTAGAGATACTATTACTATTGTAAGCTCACTGAATAAACCTTCCTTTGGAGAAATCATATGCTGAAATGCCTCTCACAAGCACTTCTTCCCGATTCTCTCCAGGATTAGCTTGTGCTAGGCCTTCAAACTTCAATGTATTCTGTATTGTAATATCCAACCCTCTGCCTTCCATATGTGCCTCAGTCTGCGCTTTCACCGTTTTCCGGAAGATATCAATACAAGCGACTGGTGAAAAGATCTTGGGCGGTCAATTGGAAGTTGATGAGGCATCAGGTGCTGTAATTAATACCCCAAGCTCACAAGTGGATATGGAACTTTCTCCCAGCTCATTACCATATCAAGGCAGGTGTATAATGCGTGACCTTGACCAATCCCTTGACCATCCTTCCACTCCTTGCAACGCAAGCACTGCTTTCGTTTTGATGGTTTCCCTGTCTTTGTAGGTTTAGCATAGAATAATTTATTGTTACCAGGTATATCCAGACTAATTTGCATGAGAATCCAGGGTGATAAATCTGAAATTAAATAAGTGTAAGCAATTAAATAAGTGTAAGCATTGCTGATCAAAAAGAAGGTATAAGATGTAAGCATATACCTTTCCCTATCTTCTGTTGTCCTTACCATCTTCTTATCTGATCCTTGAATGCCTTACATTTGTGTTTGAGAATAAGTTTATCTTGTGAGATTGGACCCTGTGGAATTTGTCAGCCCACAGCATAGTTTTGAGGTGAGATAAATGTATTTGGATCATTATACATCAATGATGCTTGCTCCCATTGTTTGTCTGTCATATCTGAAGTCCAACTGTACTCCAAACGCAGGGTACAAAAGTGAAAATGAGGGTCTCCCGTGGTACCAATAGCCTGGATGTCTACAGCGTAATCTGCATGAGTGCAGTGAATGTGGAAAATGTTGCTTGTGTGCGTGACTGCTTTTGCAAGACTACCTCATCTTCAATGAGCTTTTCAGTTATTCTCTGAGTCTCAGATTGCAAATTTTGTTGAATGATGGAGGCAGTGCTGTTGTTTGCAATGGCCACTGCAGACTGGGATGATCCCGAATTGACGAGTACAGTCGTGATCACCTTCTGCATCTGAAACAAGGGCTGTACAGACTGGTTAGTAGTCTAGATATCTAGTTTAATACAATGTATTAAAGAATAAATAAATTCATATCTGAGATTCCGAGCTTGGATTTTTAATATATGTTGATGTGGATATAGAACGTGTTAATGTGGACAGTTTGTCATTGCTAGATATCTGCTGTATGCAGAATGGTGAGAACAGAGAACCCTATTTGAATCTATTTAGAGATAGGAAAATGTACTGGTTTTGCTGTGACGGTAATTTTTTCTTGTGTGATCTGTGAGATTGTTGCAGTACCTAGGTCTGTTCTAATCCTTTTACTTTGAGCTTCTAGCCTTGGATAGGGAACCAAGATCAATTTTAAAAACTAAGATCATCTAATGTAGTGCCAACTCATGAGACATTAGAATCAATCACGACACTTTCAGTAGTCATGCCATCATCAATACTATCATACAAATCAGCCTTCCGTTTTCCTTTCCTATCGATTAGAAGAGGGCTTTCTGGAGACAGCATCAGGTATCACATAAAATAAATAGGTTAGAATATAATCAAGCTGCTAATTAAAATAAATATATACCTCAGAATCAAAGGTCTCATCAGCTGGCCCATTAATCGTAGTCAATACATATAACCAGTTCACATTCTTGTCCTCTATTTTCAAATCAGATCGTATCTCGGCTCCATTAATTCATAATGTTCAAATGAGGGACCCATATACCTGTAAAATGAATATCAGATAAAAGCAATAAAATTTTAACCAGCAATTGTGACGTACTTAGGGTTCAAGGGAACAAGGCCGAATTGGTGTTCAGGACAAATATTGAGAAAAACAGGCTGTGGAACACCAGTGAGTTTCTCCATTTCTCTGAGAAGTGTATCAACAAGTGATAGATGTGGTGATCCCAAGGTTGCAGCCTTAAATTGTCTGGATGGTGAATTGGCAGGCTGGGAGAAGTGCCTTAACTTGAGTCTAATATTATGTCGTAATGCCATGTCTGAAATTAGAAGTATTATTGTCATAAGACTCAATGCATCCCCACAGGTAAGTGCATTAATTCACCCATGCCAATTCTCATTTCCTGATGTATGGGAAGGAATCTCTGGGTGTCTTCATTGTAAGCATCCATCCTGTGTGTGCTTGATTTGTCGAAGAAATATTGATTCGGAATCTTGTGTCCATACATTTCCAATCACTTTAAAGTTGTCCCAGACATGTTTTAAATTTCGAACCTGTGTTTCTGCATCCCAATAGATGGCAGGGCTGCCAGGATTGCTACGGTGCGGCAGCTTGCTTGAATCTTTTAGCAATGCCTTAGACAATTCATGGGCAAGTAATCCACAGTGTTGAGATTTTTTTGAGACGCTCATCAATATTCGACCTTCAAGATGCATCAAATCCTGGACAACAGTGATGTTTGGGTTGGCTTCTTGGATTGTCCCTCTAAAATCACAGCAGTGGTCAACACAGATCTCCTGTTATGTCCTGATATGTAGATGTCACTTTGGACTCCAGATATAGTAGAACAAAGTAAGTAATTTGGAGTCCGGATGATATAACTGAAAGGACTTGGCTTCAACTTATATGTTGCGCCCTTAACCATATGTGTTGTCCTTATTTCAGAATGAAGTCCAGACGAACAAAGGATCAGAGTCCGACGGTTGTCACAGACAAGTCAGTATAAGATGACTCGGAGGCCAAGTATAGCAGAACGGAGGAAAGGTAGGCAGACAGAGGCTGGAATGAGTTAACAGAATAACGAAGTGGATTTCTGACTACTGAACCATAATACAATTGAGGGTATTTATACTAAATGGAGCCCAAGGATAAATGGGGAAATAGCCAGGGTCACGGAGATGGAACAGATAAAGGAAGAATACAAATGGGTGTGGTTGGCTGTGTCAGAGGACGCTCCTAGATTTCCGCCCGGAATATTTCCGTCCGGAACTACCCCTCGC